>JAXIVJ010011773.1:15000-42476 GCA_036785665.1 Chirona hameri | reverse complement strand
TATCTATCCTATCTATCTATCTATCTATCTATCTATCTATCTATCTATCTATCTATCTATCTATCTATCTATCTATCTATCTATCTATCTATCTATCTATCTATCTATCTATCTATCTATCTATTATCTATCTATCTATCTATCTATCTATCTATCTTATCTATCTATCTATCTATCTATCTATCTATCTATCTATCTATCTATCTATCTATCTATATATCTATCTATCTATCTATCTATCTATCTATCTATCTATCTATCTATCTATCTATCTATCTATCTATCTATCTATCTATCTATCTATCTATCTATCTATCTATCTATCTATCTATCTATCTATATATATATATATATATATATATATATATATATATATATATATATATATATATATATATGTATATATATATATATATATATATATATATATATATATATATATATATATATATATATATATAGGATTATATCGAAGATTTGTTCGGTGCAAAATATTTATTAGATTATGCGCTTAACCAAGTACGCCTTCCGTGGTGGCCACAAAGCGTCCCAAAGCACCGGCAAATCCACAACCCCGTCTGGTCAGGTCTGCCCCCTCCCCCTCCCCACGCCTCCCTTCCCGCCAGCGGCCGGTAGGTATATAAGCAGTCAGCTCTCAAGGAGATGATTCAGATCCCTTTTGATCCTCCCAATTGCCTGTCCTCCATCCTTTGTCACGCCTACGTTATCCCGGGTCTGGTGGTCGCTGGCCACCGGGCATGTGGTGGCCTCGAGTTGCCCCCCGGGAGTGGTGGCCGTCTGCATGGCGTGGGCTCTCCTCGCAGCTTCGCGCTGCGAGGGAAGGGCCTGTCCATGGGCGGTTGCCCGGTCGGCGTCCATTTTGACCCACTTTACCCCTTCTCCTTCATCCCATGGCTGCGCAATGGTCCAAGTAGACCGAAGCGGCCTTATCCTACCCAAACCAAACCAAAGGAGATGCACCAGTGAAGTGTGACTCGTCTCCACAGTCGCAGATATGAAGCTGGTAAGAAACGCTAGAGACACAGCGATAGAATATACAAATCGCATTTATATTCATTTAACGTTTTGCAACGTCATAATCGGAGAAAGCATGAATTGAATTTAGACGGCAAATTTTTCACATATTATGAAAGTTCTTGGTGAATGTGTATGTTCTCCAATTTATTGATGTTTGAATTGCGTGTTGCAAACTGCTAAGCTGAAGAAGGAAAAATAAATATAAATTGCACATTCTGTTAAAGGAAATAGTGCTGGTCCCTGCAGTGCTGGTACTCTCAGACGGTACGGTATATCATATATGCGCCACATTCTTTCGCCAAAAAGTCAAATATCTTCGGCTGGAGAGTCTTTTCAGCCAAGAAAAGTTGTAGATAAGGATTTCTCCACATGGGCTACAAAACTGCTATTTCAGTTCAAAATCTCATGTTGAAGGTGAACTATTTCCTTTAAAGGAAATAGTTCACCTTCAACATGGGATTTTGAACTGAAATAGCAGTTTTGTAGCCCGTGTTGAGAAATCCTTATCTGCAACTTTTCTTGGCTGAAAAGACTCTCCAGCTGAAGATATTTGACTTTTTGGCGAAGGAATGCGGCGCATATATGATATACCGTACCGTCTGAGAGTGCCAGCACTGGTCTGAGCATGCGCAGACCAATAACGCACACTATAACATGAATAATTTACGACCTTCTGTCCTGAATTGGCGCGATGTAGGACCATTTTTGACAAGAAAAAAAGAAACTGTATTAAAAAATATAATAAAATCGTGTTCTGAAAAATTTCCGAAGGTGAACTATATCCTTTAAGGTATTCATGGCAAAGATGAATATGATGGTATACTGATACTATCAAATATAGAAATTACATTTAACACAGAGCTTTCGGCTCATTGAGCCCCTTGTTCACTGTTTTACGTGAACTGCGTTCATTGTGTTTGTTTTGCTCCATGAACAAGGCTCAATGGGCGGAAAGCTTTGTGTTAAATATAATTTCTTCATTTGAGTCTATCTGTATATCATCATATTCACATTCTGTTAACTGGTGTACTATTTCTTACCATCTTTAAAACCTATTCTCCTTTGCGGTATAGGTATATGCATTATACAATATCTCCTGTTTCAATGAAACAGATATGTTGAAGTTAAAAAATGCAGCATGTGCCCGTGCCAAGCCGCTTCACATCGTTGACAAACGTTCCAGTGTCACGTCTTGTGGTCGGATATTGGCGGTATGTGAGCCCCTCGTGTGTGACATAAATATAGCAGCGCTCTTGGCGAGACGTGAATGACATAGATCTGTCACCACCGCCGGTCCAGTGTGTCTCATGCGAGCCCGAGAGATCGGCCTTATCGTCAGGTTAGCAGTACTGCTGTCAGTATCTGACCGTTCCCCGTCTGACCCGGCAGATCATCGTGCTCGCCCTGGTGGCTGTGGCCGCGGCCCAGGAGGAGGCCCAGTACGTGGCTGGCAGCGACCGCGACGCCGAGATCATCAAGAATGATTTATCTATGGACGAGGCGGGCGGCTTCGTGGCCGACATGGAGACGTCCAGCCCTATCCAGCAGGCAGCCACCGGCACCAGCTACCCTGGCCAGGACCCGGAGACCGGCAGCTACACCATGAGCGGTACGCGACATGCTCCTATCTCCCGCCTGTGTGTGTGTGTGGAAGGATTCTAGGGTAAAAAGTCAAAAGATAAAAAGTAAACGGACGGAAAGTCAAGGGACGAAAAGTCAAGGGGTAGAAAGTCGACATCGCTAAAAGTCGAAAGATAAAAAGTCGAAAAGGTAAAAAGTCAACATGGCAAAAAGTAAACACTCTAAAAGTCGAATAGTAAAAAGTCGTATAGATAAAAGTCGAAAGATAAAAAGTCGGAAAGGTAAAAAGTCAACATGGCAAAAAGTCAACATGGCAAAAAGTCAACACGCTAAAAGTCGGATAGTAAAAAGTCGTATGGATAAAAGTCGAAAGATAAAAAGTCGAAAAGGTAAAAAGTCAACATGGCAAAAAGTCAACACGCTAAAAGTCGAATAGTAAAAAGTCGTATAGATAAAAGTCGAAAGATAAAAAGTTGGAAGATAAAAAGTCGAAAGACAAAAAGTCGGAAGATAAAAAGTCGAAAGATAAAAAGTCGAAAGATAAAAAGTCGAAAGATAAAAAGTCGAAAGGTAAAAAGTCGAAAAGGTAAAAAGTCGAAAAGGTAAAAAGTCAACATGGCAAAAAGTAAACACGCCAAAAGTCAAATCGTAAAAAGTCCCATAACTAAAAGTCAATGGGAAGAGTCGACGTGGCAAAAAGTCAACTCGCAACAAGTCAAATCGTAACAAGTTGAATCGATAAAAGTCAATCGCAAGAAGTCGAATGAGTAAAAAGTCAACGTGGCAAAAAGTCAACACGCCAAAAATCAAAAAATAAAAGTCAAGTAAATATAAGTCACTAGCATAGCATAAAAGTCGCATGAGTAAAATGTTAATTTTACTTTATTTTTTTTAATGACTTTTTACCCCTTTTTTATATTTGAGTTATTACGAAAATTCATCAGGGTGGGGGGGTAAGCACTCCCCCCCCCCCCCCCTTCCAGTCAATGGCGGGTTAATAGTCGGATAGTCCAAAGAAAAGAATTGAATGAACGGGAAGTCAAGAGACGAAAATTGAATGGGCCAAATTAACTGGTTATAGTCATTGACTTTTTGCCATTTCGACTTTTTACCTTTTTACTCTTCATCTTTCGACTTTTATCAATGTCGACTTTTTGCTATTTGACTTTTTACGTATTTACTTTTTTCCATCTCGACTTTTTACGTTTTTTTACTTTTCATCTTTCGACTTTTAGCGACGTTGACTTTTTACCATTTCTACTTTTCATCTTTTGACTTTTAGCGACGTTGACTTTTTATCCTTCGACTTTTTGCCATTTCGACTTTTCGTCTTTTGACTTTTAAGGACGTCGACTTTTTACCCCTTGACTTTCCGTCCGTTTACTTTTTATCTTGGGACTTTTTACCCTTTTGCCTTTTCGTCTGTTGACTTTTTACCCTGTTGACTTTTTGTCACTTGACTTTTTATCCGTTTGACTTTTGGTCCGTCGACTTTTTTCCATGTCGACTTTTTGACTGTTGACTTTTTACCCTGTTGACTTTTTGTCATTTGACTTTTTATCCGTTTGACTTTTGGTCCGACGACTTTTTCCATGTCGACTTTTTGACAGTTGACTTTTTACCCTGTTGACTTTTCGTCAATTGACTTTTTATCCGTTTGACTTTTTCACCGTTGACTTTTTTCCACGTCGACTTTTATCCGCCGACTTTTAGGACTTTTGACTTTTTACTATTGACTAAATGTCCCTTTACTTAACATCCGTTTACCTTTTGCCATTCGACTTTTCGTCCGGCACCCGTGTGGAAGATGTGGTGTTTCCTTGGCTTACAATAGTGAGTCGTACCAATGTCAATGTATGCTGAGGCTGCCTGATAAACAGCGCAGATCATGTATAAATGACTGTAACAATGAATAACAAAGCACGACATGAATGATTCACTGAGCAAACCAATGTGCTGTGTCGCAGGCACGTACTCGTACGTGGCGCCCAACGGCCAGACGGTGACGGTGACGTGGACGGCCGACGAGAACGGCTACAACGCAGAGTCGGACGCCATTCCGCAGCTGTCTCCCGAGCACCAGGCCGCCATCGACGGCTCGGTCGGCGCCCTGCCCGAGGTCTACAGCGAGTAGGGGAGCTTCTAGAGCCGTCCCCGGTCCCCGCTCCGTCCCCTCAGGCCAATGACCGTCCCTCCGTCGACTGAGGGCCGCCTCCAGTCAGCGGTGGTCCTCGACACTCAAAGCTTCCGCGAACACAAGTTACAGTGAGTGCATATGTTGTGTTCTGCAATATATATTCGTCAAATGATGTTTTGGTATGGCGTTCCCTGGTTAAAAGGATTTATACGTCATGAAAATAATTGCGTCGTGATGAAAACATGATATTCACTGTCAATGGGATTTGCCAGGCTGCTACGCAGCGTGTATTTCGTCTGGTCTTCACCTACGGGAAAAGAAGCAAGATTACAAAAAGACGTGGACAAATCGCTTCGATTCACTTAACGAGCACAGAATGTGCCTTTCTAGAATGTACCTATATCGATGTTCCCTGCCGCACATCGGTGTTAGCATAGTTATTCTAGCGCGTTGGTACTTTTTATTAAAAAGTCAGTCGCAATTTACAGGCTGTGCGACTTATCGGCACTGACAAAAGCTGAATTGTTGTTTTACGGAAGCACACTTTAGCTAACATTTTGAGAAGGAAACAAAGGAAGGAGAAACGCATTTTTGTTATAGTTTGCATTTCATTTGTTCTTAGCAGAATCGCATGGTAACATTAATATTGAATAGGATCTATACCATGAGACGTAGTCAATCCATTTATTTAAATCACAGATAAAGTAAGCGCGGCGACGAGGAAAGCAAAAAAGGTGAAATGGCTGGATTTCTTTGAAACATGTCAACGTCACGCTGGAATATAATATTCAGTAGTGAGTCTGCAGAATATCCATATTACGCCTCAATGATGAAAAACTACCCGATGTTGAATTACTGGTTACCTGAGCAATGAACTAGGAGTTTATTCCACTTTTGTTTGTTCTACTCGCCTTTGACCGTTCTTCTTGATGCACGTGATTTAATTAGGTTTAACCCGCCCTTGACTGGGGTCTCAGCCGGACGCCGTTGGCTGGGAATGGGAGGGGTGTAAAACGCCCCCTGGTTATCTTCCGAACCAATAATCGCGCACATGGCGCACATGGCGGTATTCGAAAGATCTCAATGAGACGCATATAAAGCATACTCGAAAGTTTCAAATTGAGGTCACATGTCAGGTCACGGTCAGGTCAAAGGTCAAAATCGAGATATTTTAGTGCATGGGTCATACTTTCCATCCAAAGCCTTCGATTGCGACCATGATCACCCAAAATGCTCTCCAAGGTATAATACACTTCGCGGGCGGCTGACCCGGCGCCAGGTCGCGTGACCCGCCGGCGGGACGCGGCGGGTTGGCAGTCAGGCGGACGAGGGGACACGAGAGGCGGGCGCGCGTGTTGCTAATACTGGTGGTACCACACAACAGGACCAGGTACCACAAAACAGGACCAGGTACCACAAAACAGGACCAGGTACCACAAAACAGGACCAACCTGCGTTTCCGTGCGCTCCCGTAGAGGAGGTGAGATTGTTGACGTTTTCTGCTGCAAGCGATCTTGAGCTTTGAATCTTGAGACGCTAAGTATTCATATATTATTGATAGTGAATTACATCGACTTACCACGAGAGCTTGAAACCTCTTCCTTGGTGGTTTGAGCCGGATCGAACACTCGTATTCGGGTTATGCCCATCCTCTGCCAATATCACAGTTAATAGCAATGTCTAAATGGCTGCAAACTGTCCATTACAGGAATTAGTTCACCTTGAAATTTTTTACCAAACACGATTTGATGATATTTTTGCATACAATTTATTTTTATATTGTCAAAAATGGCCTTATATCGCGCCGATTCAGGACAGAAGGCCGTGCATTTGTATTGTTTATCAAAACTATATGCATATTCTGAGTCAGAGTCCTGACGTCACGCGAATGTAAACAATGGTTCAGCCAATCAGATTCGAAAGTAGTCGCGTAAGGATAGACTCGCATTGGAGATGTGCCAACCGGCGGCTCGCTTGCTAGCACCAGCTGCAAGCTGATTGGATGATGGTATAGCCTCTGGCCGGGCTAGACCCAGTACAACATTCTTTCGCCAGCACCGCATTCCTTCGCCAAAAAAAAAATCAAATATATTCGGCTGGAAAGTCTTTTCAGTCAAGGAAACTTGCAGATAGGGGTTTCCCAACACGAGCTACAAAATTGCTATCTCAGTTTAAAACTAATGTTGAAGGTGAACTATTTCCATTAAAGGAAATAGTTCACCTTCAACATTAGTTTTAAACTGAGATAGCAGTTTTGTAGCCCGTGTTGGGAAACCCCTATCTGCAAGTTTCCTTGACTGAAAAGACTTTCCAGCCGAATATATTTGATTTTTTGGCGAAGGAATGCGGTGCTGGCGAAAGAATGTTGTACTGGTTTTAGCCCGGGCAGAGGCTATACCATCAGCCAATCAGCTTGCAGCTGGTGCTAGCAAGCGAACGCCGGCCGCCGGTTGGCACATCTCCAATGCGAGTCTATCCTTACGCGACTACTTTCGAATCTGATTGGCTGAACCATTTTTTACATTCGCGTGACGTCAGGACTCTGACTCAGAGAGTATGCATATAGTTTTGATAAACAATACAAATTTACGACCTTATGTCCTGAATCGGCGCGATATAAGGCCATTTTTGACAATATAAAAAGAAATTGTATTACAAAATATAATACAATTGTGTTTGGTAAAAAATTCCAAGGTGAACTATTTCCTTTAAGTCTGAATTACCCACGGCACACGGCAACATCAGTACGGATTTCCCGCTCCCATTGCCTCAATAACCGCAGAAATCAAATATTTTAAGAAACATAGCTAGCCTCACAAAGATAGGTAAAGACAATGTCTTCGTACAATAGGAATTTGTCTTCATATTTCCTTAACAAAGTTTCAACTTCCAAAACCAAATGTAAAAACAAACTGACATGGGGTAGAATCCGCCACTTACAATTTACAAAACTCCGATATTTACTGCAGAATCCATTTATTTTTCACGTTGAAGTGACAACTGCGACATCTATCGTGTCAAATATTACCCACGCGGCATCTATATAATATCTGTTAAAGGAAATAGTTCACCTTCAACATTAGTTTTAAACTGAGATAGCAGTTTTGTGGCCTGTGTTGGAAAACCCCTATCTGCAAGGTTTCTTGACTGAAAAGACTCTCAAGCCGAATATATTTCATTTTGTGGCAAAGGAATGCGGTGCTGGGTAAAGAATGTTGTACTGGTTTTCGCCCGGACAGAGGCTATGCCATCAGCCAATCAGCTTGCAGCTGGTGCTAGCAAGCGAACGCCGGCCGCCGGTTGGCACACCCCCAATGCGAGTCTATCTTTACGCGACTACTTTCGAATCTGATTGGCTGAACCATTTTTTACATTCGCGTGACGTCAGGACTCTGACTCAGAGAGTATGCATATAGTTTTGATAAACAATAAAAATGTACGGCCTTCTGTCCTGAATCGGCGCGATATAAGGCCATTTTTGACAATATAAAAAGAAATTGTATTAAAAAATATAATCAAATCGTGTTGGGTAAAAAAAAATCAAGGTGAACTATTTCCTTTAAATACAGTGCAAGTATATCCCTCAAGCCGACCGAGGGCCCCCTCAGACCCACCGAGAGCCCGTCTGGCCAGCCAAGGGCCCCTTAAACGAAAGACAAGGTGGGCCCTGCAGCCCAAGGGGGTATCCGCGGGTGTTCAGGGTACCCCCTTGGATACGCCCTTGGTCCAAGCTCGACTTCTGCGTGACGTCATGCAAGGTTTGACAATCGTTTTTCCTCACACATTATATTTTGTCGTGCTAAGCAGTGGCGGATCCAGGGGGGCCGTAGGGGCTGAAGCCCCCTGCCTTAGAAAACGGCGCCATTTTTGCATAGGATTTGCCGGCGCCGAAGGCGCCGTAGCGTTTTCGGGAGGCCGCCAGGGCGCCCTTGCGTCTACCAACAGCATCGTAGCACTCTTGGAAGGCACCCTGGCACCCTCAGAAGACATCTTGCCGCCCTCACAACGCATTATGCCGCCCTCGGAAGGTACATCGCTGCCCTCGGAAGGCATTATGCCGCCCTCGGAAGGCACCATGCCGCCCCCGTCACCGAGGAAATATGCCGCCCTCAGGCCTGAAGCCCCTTGCCTTAGAAAATCCTGGATCCGCCCCTGGTGCTAAGCATATATTAAAATCACATTTTTGGTTGTTACCCTTGATAATAAGACTATGCTAAAACCATTAATTGACGTCATAGAGAATTAGTTAGTCCGCCACAGGAGAATGGCACCATTCGCGAATAATTATTTAATTAAATATTGTATTTATAAATTAGTTGTTTTCTTCTCGAAAATGATATAAGGGTAACTTCGGAAACTTTTTTAGAACCATCATTATCTGTGACACGATCTATTAAATGAATTCAACCGTGAAACAATATTTTGTATTGGCTTACATTCTGTGCTTGCGTAATCGGCGCACATGAGACAAATGACATATTGTATAATGCATTATATAATGGAATACTCACATCACATGGGATGAGGAGTTGCAGGGTTAGCTGGGGCTTGGAAACATTATAATACAAACTTGTTCTGTTCATGTCCAATGGCAATGTCCATGCATATTCTTTACTAAAGAACATTAGCATAAGCGTACACGGTACACTGCATAACTAGCTGATAATCTTTGAGGATATGAAGGTATACTTAGATATAGGAACGACCCAAAGCTCTGATCGGGCCAGCCTGAAATCTATGTTTTGGTTGATATTGTGTTCCACCTCACCTCGCCTTACCATACAATATACCGAATTTAGAGAGGGCACTTGGTGGTTGATTTTGGGATGTTGCGTTCTGATAGGGGTGGTACCACAGCGCGTGCACGGTAGATAAAATACTAGGTAGCGCAGATAATTTCCTTCAACATGGGCCCTATGGGTTCACGTTCCGCCAACCGCCTTACGCAACATCCCAAAATCAACCACCAAGTGGCCTCTTTAAATTCGGTATATTGTATGGTAAGGCAAGGTAAGGTGGAACACAATATCAACCAACACAAGCGTTATTGTAGAGTGTGCGGAGGAGTTGGTGGTGCCGCTCACCAAGATATGTAGGATGTCTGTCGCAGCTGGAGTCTTCCCGGAGAGATGGAAGCAGGCAAACATTATTCCGATTTTCAAAAAAGGCGACACAAATCTGCCTACAAATTATCGTTCGATCTCCCTGCTCAGTCTCTTCGGGAAGATTCTAGAGCGTGTATATGTGTGCGACCAACTGTATTGTCATGTCTCATCTGTTATTTGCGTGGAGCAGCATGGCTTTGTTCCGAAGCGATCTTGCGCCACGAACTTAGCCATGTTTCTCAAAACCGCGTGAAGGCCATATCGGACGGGTATCAGACGGACGCCATCTACACTGACTATTCGGCTGCATTTCAAAGTGTTAAAGGAAATAGTTCACCTTCGGAAATTTTTCAGAACACGATTTTATTATATTTTGTAATACAGTTTCTTTTTTTCTTTTCAAAAATGGTCCTACATCGCGCCAATTCAGGACAGAAGGTCGTAAATTATTAATGTTATGGTGTGCGTTATTGGCAGGGGTCAAAAATAACGCCAACTCGACAACGTCGTTAGTAGCAATTCAGCGTTACACCAAACGAAGATTTGTAGCAAAACTGGCCCATGGCAAGACATAAAAATTGCACTATCATTACTGCGGTATATGCTTGAATGAGTCACTTTCTGTTTGTTGTAGATCCTGTACACTTATGGGGCTGTTTTGTATATTCACGGCTGGTTGATCTCTGTTTTCTGGAGATATTTTGAAAGTAATATGTTGCTAGCGAGAAATGGGGAAAATATCACCATAAGTGGGCAAATATCACAAGTTTCTCGCAAGATCTAGAGACTAAACGTACCTTTTAAGGAAATCTACACCTACCAGAGATAGAGAATTTTGTAGCAAAAAATGCCAACATGAATCGACAGAGAGTGATACAGGTTGTATATTTTTGTATCACGCATAATACGAATAAAGGACATCAAATTGTACTTCAAAATATTCCAATATCTTTTAATAAATTATTTCAAAGTTATTCTCAGGCCATATTTAACCAAATGAATGTAACTCAATGAAGCGTAAAGACTTCCAGAGTCTGCTTTTTATGGTACCCCATCACTATAAGTTCAAGGTTTCCGAATGGTGACAAAGCCCTCCTTTGACATTTTGGTCTCGCGCTGGTTGGTGGTGTCTCTGTTGCGATACGATCGATTTTTGGTGCTCCAAGGATCTGTGTTGTTTATCATGAGTAAAGTAAAGAAGGCTAAGTTAACAAACTCTAGAATGGAGATTTTGTGCGGATATCTCACCAAGGATGGAGCTGAGTGTAGTTTGTCATGCCTAAATTATCATCGTCCTCGGCTGCTGAAACACACAAGGAAACATCATCCTGCGGAGTCGGATGTTCTCCTACGTGGTTCTGCTGCCTGGGTAAGTGTTCAGTTATTTGTATTGCGCTAGGGACTAGGGAGCGCTCCCCGGCCGCTCCATAGTATTATTCGTATTTTTCCGGAAGTAGGCAGCGTGACTGTGAAAAACTGTGCTGACGTGGAGACGGGAACGTTTGGGACACATTTAGCGCCTACCTCGAAAACTGTGAGTGCGGAATTAGCCTAAAATCGCTCAACAACTTTGATTTTTCTGACAGACCTCGTCGCGCCAGTGACTGTCCTTGTAGTGCCTGTGATGCCATTTATGAAGAGAGGCCACTCTCAAGTCATCGACAAAACTCCAAATTGAACTAATTTTACGTAACCGTCGTCTGATTCCCGACTTTCTGGACCGTTTTCAAGAAATAAGCAAAATACTCAAAACTATTTCTTCAGCGCATGAGCGCTGCAATGGGCGCATGCACACCGACATCAATCTGCCGACACCCCGTCTCCCCCGTCCCCAATGTCGGCCCGCGCCGCTGCTCGGCACCGGCCCGAATCACCCTCCGTCGAGCCAGGATTTGTATTGGGGTGGGGCACGTCGGTGGTAGAATCAAATTTAGCTCCTCAACCATATGTTGTTGACCGGAGGGGGGGAGGGAGCCGGGTCGTCAGAGAATCTAATTTTATTTAGTGTAAATTCGTTTTGCTCAGAGGGGGAGGGACATGGCTCCCGTGCCCCCCCCCCCCCCCCCTAGCTACGTCCCTGCGTCGAGCCGGGTCCGTCGGTCGCCGCCGCAACCGACGACCTTGACGGCGGCGACGCAGGGGAAAGCCTTTGCCGAGACGGATGGGTGGAAGAAAGGTGAAATGGAGGAGAAAATATATTTAGATAGTGGAAGGCAATCAATATAGGCGCAGAATTCGACGTTTAATACAATTTGCTTTCCTTGCCGCAGAGCAGGACATAATTCCAGGAAACTGCGTTTTTTTTTAGTACAATAGGTCCTCGAATCGCCAAACAGGAACCAAACATGTTCTGCTGCATCTTCTCTACCTGTTGCCATTTTTATGTTAATTTTTCTGAAGGTGAAATGAAGTAGCCCAAATTCGAGGAGAAAATTAATGTAGGGATGGGTTGATTTCCTTCAGACAACTTTGCCACCTGAACCTAAAAATCCTGGCGATTCCCATGATCCAATTACTCAGTTCCACTATTCACGAAACCTTCACCTATACATTTGCCTTTTTCGTTTCCTCAGATGCTGGCGAGACACCAGTCATCACGCATGGAGGAGCATCCAAGTACTGGAGATGCTCCTGTGCCTGCCGAGTCGGCGCAGCAGCCTTTCCCAACTGGGCGTAACAAAGTAGCCCCTGAACATTTGCCTGCAGACGTGCACCCGACATGTGATGATGTTGATATGACCGACAGTGGACCGGCGATTAGCACTGAGACGGTTCGCAACGATAACGGGGGTCTCTGGGGTCTCTCACAATGCTGCAGGCGGTTGAGCACTCTGATTGCCTGATCTACGCTGCACGAGGTAGGCAAGTCCCAAATTACCGGGGCCATTCAATTCGAAGAAGTATATATCACTGCAAAAGCAGCTAAAGAAACAAAAGGCAAACATATAAAATGCGTTCCTTTTTTCTAGTCTTTGGCTACTTCTCATTTCTTGGCGCATTTATTCTTATTTTTAAGCGATCTTAATTTATTAGTGTTTATCCTGATAGCGTTATGACGTGAATACCAACACATCATAGTGTCATGTAAAATGTTGAATCGTTTTGGGTTTCCTAGAAGTAATATTGTCAGTGCTTGTCCAAGGACCATTCAAACTGGTCTTCGTCTTATTTTTTTTTTGGATACAAAACTTATTTTCTGACATAAGCTTTTGCACTGCCAATATTTAGAGGTCAGTTTAGGAAATATATCAAACACTTTCACCTGTTTCAAAGACACCCGCTTTCAGTGGGATTATCAATTATTTTTTTTGGAGAGTTATGGAATCCGGATGCAGAACACACCATTTAGGAAGTTGCATTTTATACTTACTCAACTGCTATCATTCTAGTGTCTAAGTACAAGTCAAAGCACATTTTGTAATAGTGGTTCTGTTCCCACAGCGGTACAAACGCTTAAGGAGCAAAAGATCCTGCCAAAGGAGCTTGGTGTCGGCCTCCCACAAATCAGAGCGGCTCACAGATTCATGCGAGAGCTACCGAACGAGCTGACAGACCCCGAGCTCTACGTGAGGCTGCAAAAACAGGCCCAGAGTGAGGCGATCCTGCAGCCATACAGTGACATGGTGGCACGGATTTGGATGCTGGCAGCTCCCGAGAGTGTTGTGGAAGGCATGTGCAGTGTGGTGAAGGACATCTTCGGCGAGAACCGCCAACTGTCGCACGCAAGTGCAGCGAAAGAGCTTTGTGTGCGCTGGAATGGACCGGAGCCTGTCCGCGCTGACAAGCTATTAGAGCACGTGCGGCAGCGGTGTCAGAAGGACAATTTTTTGACCGTAGGTCACAGGGACATCGGAAAAGTTATGAAAAGGCATCTTGGTAGAAGGTGTCACCGCGCCCCCGTATATATGTGATATGAATCTGTGATATGAAGTGTATAGTGATGTACAGATGCAGTGCCAACAGTAGGTACCCAATGGGAATTAGTATAATGTCATTCGATGAACGGTTGTGGTGTGCACTTTATTTGGTGTGCCAGTGTGCCACATCCAGTGTTTAGAACTTGAATTCTGCTCCCGTATGCTATTTATTTTGTCTTGTTGAGTACTTGTCTTGTTTAAGATTCGTCTTGCATTATTTATTTGTGCAAATCAGCTTTTTGTTTGCACGTATATATTGGACACGTCACCTGGATGGATGTTGGAAGGAAAAATATAGTCATCTGTTCTATTGCAAATGGTGAACCTGTTTTTACATTAAATCAACAAGTGTTTTATCCCATGAGGGTACGATACCTTGGTGTCGAGGTCGGTAGATTGGTACTTAGGTATAGCGATACGCCTGGTCTAGCCGCAAAAGAAGAACCGGTTAAATAACGTTGCCACTCCTGTTGAACTGCTTGCCAGTTTTGTGTAGCGAATTTTCGCATTAGCAGATATAAACATTTGCAATCGACAAATGGAAATGTGTAGAAATGTAGCTTCGATGAGAATGAGAATGTTCGATAAAAGGTGTAGCAAAATTGGGCTCCGTCAAATTCGGTTGGTAGCAAATGTTAACTTTTTTTACCCCTGGTTATTGGTCTGCGCATGCGCCCTGGTAGTGCTGGCACTCTCAGACGGTACGGTATATCATATATGCGCCGCATTCCTTCGCCAAAAAGTCAAATATCTTCGGCTGGAGAGTCTGTTCAGCCAAGACAAGTTGCAGATAAGGATTTCTCAACACGGGCTACAAAACTGCTATTTCAGTTCAAAATCCCATGTTGAAGGTGAACTATCTCCTTTAATCACGCGCTTATCATCCACAAGCTCGAACATTCATACAACCTTTGTGAAAACGCTCTAAAATGGTTCGTCTCGTACCTCTCCGATAAGCGCCAGAGGGTCATGGTGAACGGAAAAACATCCGATTGGAAACCTGTTATCTCCGGAGTTCCAGAGGGATCGATTTTGGCACCTCTAATTTTCTCTCTCTTCATCAACGATCCCTCGACTCAGATTGTCTCATGTATGCTGATGACGTCAAAATTTATCGCAAAATTAGCACCCCGTCTGACGGGCGATTGCTGCAGGATGATATCAGTCGTCTCTCAGCCTGGTCTGTCAGATGGGGAGTAAACTTAAATCCATCCAAATGCAAAGCGTTCACGATCACCCTCAGGCGCGCACCAGTCCAGACCAGCTACTATATAGGCAGCTCCAAGTTTAAACTTGATCATGTCGAGGAGATACGTGACCTGGGTGTGACATTGGATCGAAAACTTACTTTTGCTGCGCACGTTGACAGTATCGTCAAACGAGCAAATCGATCCCTGGGTCTCCTCATCCGTTCTTTTCAATCTGGCTCGAACCACGGTTCAAACTTCAATCGCACAGCCATTGTAGCTGACTATTTTTCCAACTTGCGATCTATTCTCGAGTTTTCAACTGTGATCTGGGCTGGTGCGGCCGACTCCCATACAAAGCGGGTCGATTGGGTGCAGCACAAATTTTGTATGTGGCTTCTCCACAACACCCAGTCCGGAAATGCTCCTTCTCTCTCCTATCGTGACCTCTGTCACCACTTCAAAATCCCCACTCTAGCCGCAAGGCGAGTTCAGCATGATCTCCTTTTTCTCAAAAACGTTCTATGCAGCAAACTGGACACACCGCGTTTGCTCGAAAGCAAACGCGGCACGTGCCCGCCCGATCGACACGCCAACAAAACCTGCTCAAAGGAAATAGTTCACCTTCAACATTAGTTTTAAACTGGGATAGCAGTTTTGTAGCCCGTGTTGGGAAACCCCTATCCGCAAGTTTTCTTGACTGAAAAGACTTTCCAGACGAATATATTTGATTTTTTGGCGAAGGAATGCGGTGTTGGCAAAAGAATGTTGTACTGGTTCTAGCCCGGGGAGAGGCTATACCATCAGCCAATCAGCGTGCAGCTGGTGCTAGCAAGCGAACGCCGGCCGCCGGTTGGCACATCTCCAATGCGAGTCTATTCTTACGCGACTACTTTCGAATCTGATTGGCTGAACCATTTTTTACATTCGCGGACGTCAGGACTCTGACTCGGAGAGTATGCATATAGTTTTGATAAACGATACAAATTTACGACCTTATGCCCTGAATCGGCGCGATATAAGGCCATTTTTGACAATATAAAAAGAAATTGTATTAAAAATATAATCAAATCGTGTTTGGTAAAAAAAAAATCCAAGGTGAACTATTTCCTTTAATGTTCCTCACTCTCGTGTCAACATCGTGCAGAATGGAATGTACACTCGCTTGTCAATGGTCACGAACGCCTTCCTTAGAGAGAAGACTGTCCCGGCCGACATCTTCGATGATGGCCATGGCTCCTTCAAGCGGCAGGTGCTGAAATATGTCAGGAAGCAGTGTGTTTGTGATTGCATGATGTTCTGCGTGACATGTAACGCGTTTTTGATATTTTGTTCTGTTATCGTCGTTTTATTTATACTTTTGTAGCTGTATTTGACTGTATGTGTTTACGCATGATGTTCTGCGTGACATGTAACGCGTTTTTTTATATTTTGTTCTGTTATCGTCGTTTTATTTATACTTTTGTAGCTGTATTTGACTGTATGTGTTTACGTTTTTTTTTTACTATTTGACTTCGCCTGTCATTGGGTGCATCCCGTTGGTGATACAGTTGAAGAAAAAAAAACGATGTGTAATATTTGTATTAACCCGCGCACTGCAGGGGGTTGATTCCCCCCCCCCCCCACCCCCCTCCTCAGGTTTTTCTCAGATAGCGAAAAAACGGCGGGGCGCAGCGCCACCGGGTTTTGTCACACCTGTTAGGACATCAATTGCGCACACTGTGAAGAAAAAAATTGACCTCGGGTCATCTCAGGTCAGGTCACCAGACCAGGTCAAGTGACCCCATCTCCAAAAACGTTTGCAGTTGTGCCAAAGCCAGAGTTTCTCACCGATCAGTTCGAAACTTACAGGGTGTCATGAGGGTATAAGTACATACAATTCGTTTATCTCGGAATTTTGATATCGGTGACCTAAGGGCAGGTCAATTTCGTGACCTCCTATTCGGCTGCATCATAATAAGTCAAAGGGGAAATATTAAAATGCTACCTATTTCAAGGATATGCATGCTATTAGTCCAATTGCTTCTGGATCATGTATGATAGGATGTTATTGATGATCCAAGTGTAATTTTTGTTCAGTGACCCCTATGGAGTCATTTGAGGTCATCCGAGTTCACCATCACCTGTTTGTCAATAACTCGCGACATAATGAAGATAGAGAAGTAAAACCGACAGAAATGTGTTTGTCTCGTCGAGCCACGTCTCCCTATATGCAACATGACCTAATTGGGTCTTGACCTCAGGTCAAGGTTACGTGACCCGTGGTATTTTAAGTTGACCTAACAAAGTCACCATGTATATCAAACGAAGTGCCTTGACGAGACAAACACAATATCGCAAACAGTTTTTCGTTAGCTTTATCAGGTAAAAAGTTATTAGCGAAGAACAGTTTTGCAAAACAAAAACAAAACATTTTCCCCATTTTTTACCTCTGGAGCCTCAGATATTGACCTGAAATCAAATTTGAGGACACCTTGTCGATTGCAAATGTCAAAGGCTGGCGATCGCTTTTTGCCGTTTGTTTCTAGCTAGCATAGTTTCCGAGATATATGGGAATTTCTTGGGAACATCCAACGATTTTGGTCGGATTTGGTCCAATTTGGTCCACTTAGATTAGACTAAAATGAATAAAATTCCAAATTGCACAGTCTTAGACCATTCCGGATCGAATGGCGAAGACCCCACCCAAATCGCTCCCATAGTTTTCGAATATGACGTCGGCAACGATTTTTGGCGGTTTTTGTCCAATTTGGTCCACTTAAATAAGACCAAAGTGGATACAACTCAAAATGGCACTGTCTTTTACCACGCCGGATCGAATGGTGAAGACCCCACACAAATCGGTTACATAGGTTCGCAGATATTCGCCCATTACTCCTCCCTCTTGGGGGTAATTCGAAAACACACACGTATATCGACGGAAAATATGGAAATTTGAGAAAAACGCACTTTTTTTTGCGTTGTTAGGCAATATATTGACGAGTATTTTTCAAAGTAAAAAATTGAAATCAGAGGTGTATCCGGGGTCATACGAGGTCAACGAAAAAAAGGTCACGAGGTCACGGTTTCAAGGTCATTCAAAGTCACTCAAAAAGCCCAGAAATAGAATTTCTGTTTCATTGCGAATTCAGCCATATAATTATTTTTGATATTTAGTTAAGTCAAATGCGTTATTTTGGCCTCCAAGCATACCTCTGCAGCGTGACCCTGCCAAAATGCCCGAGGCTATAACTCAAAAACCTGAGGTCAGATCGAGCTAATATTGCCACAGCTGAATTCAGGACCCGCGATAACCCTAGACCAATTTTGAACAAAAAGTTAGAGATGAGGGTTAGTTCGACTTGTCGAAATGTCGTGGAATGCCTGCAGTCTTTATGCCTACATCTATAGAATTCCTATAGACAAACCCTATAGGATTCTTATAGGATCCGACGGCACATTTTATCCTATAGGATTTTGGTGAGGATCCTATAGGATTTCGATTCCTATGGAATTCCTACAGCAAAATCGTATATAATTCCTACAGAAAAATCCTATAGGATTCCTATAGGAATTCCTTATAAGAATAATGAATTCCTATAGCAAATCCTAAAGGATTATGTACATAAACTTCTATAGCAATCCTATAGGATTTTTGTTTTCACTTGGGTTGTGTGTAGTAAAGCACACAGTACATGTGTCGGATATTGCGTACTGAAAGCGTTCTTTTGTCGCAAGCACGACGCCAGTTCGACATGTCAGCTACCGTGCCGTGCACCTCAGCTGTCATGTCACCAAGTCCTGCCAGGTCGCCCTGCCTGCTGGCAGCCGCCAGCTGCTCCGTGGGCCCTCACTAGAGTTACTTTCAATGTTACGTACTGAGGTCTGACTCTGAGCCATAATGCCGTAATATGTTGTATATAACAAAAAAGAAAATGTCGCGAAATATGAACAGCTGAGGGACACCCGTCGAACCCATTTTCTTGCTTCGCCTCAGAAGACAAACGTATCGGCAGCAACACAGGAGGCGGTGCTGACCGATTTCATTCTGTTTTGATAACTGGCTGAAGAAGACTATCCTCTTTTCGCACACACGCTGTATGCATGAAAAACAGCAAATGCGAAAACAACCTTTATCCTTTCACATCCACTTGGCACTCACTCACACGTGTCATTCAGTAAGACTTATCAGACTAGTTTTGTAAGCTGCTCTTCCAATGCATGCTCGCAGACTTCGGTATAAATACACGTTCCTGTCAAACAGTGTACAAAAATACAAAACACGCAATTACTACGCACGATCCATTGCTTCCACTGAATTCTGTACGCAGGAACTGACTGAGTAAACCATTGCCACCAAAAACGAAACAAAGTACAAGCGGCGAACCAACCATGACCAATATCACTCCCGAAATAAAACAGCGGTGGTAACAAAACTGAGGCCCAGCATGTTCTCCGGCTCAGTCTGGCCGGCTGAGGGCTGTGTCCTCAGGGCTGCAGCTCGCGGCGGTCTCATGAGATCCGGGCTATCCATCTGTCTGTCTGGCAGCGACAGGCGACTGCTCACCGCCCCTCGGCGGCCGGCTGAGGGGCGAGAGATGTCGCAGTCGGCTCAGAGTGCGGTCTCCACCCGGCCGGCAGAGCCAGGTCGGTCAGCACACCCGGCGGCGGCGGCGGCAGGGACGGCGGGGACGGCGGGTTCGCCACACGAGCCCCCTCCGGTCGCTGTCAGCGAGTACGCTCGCCGAAACGGCGGCCGCTCGCCGGGCCGGCCGTAACTAAACGTCGCCGCCAGCGGGCCGCGCGGCAGACTCCCGCACTGAAACTTCTGCCTTTCGCCGCTAGGTGTCGAGGCGGCCAGCGGCGTCGGCCGCTGCACCGCGCCGCCCTCGCTCAGACTGCTGGAGCGGCGCGGGCGGGCGTCGCCGACCGGCTTGAAGCCGCCGGCAGAGTACGGCGGCGGCGGCGACGAGGGACTCATCCGCAGCGTCGCCTCAGGAGATGAGCCCGACTCGCCGCTTGACGAGTGCTCGCCGGCGAACAGCTGGCGACGCGCCGGCGGCAGCGGCTCTTCGCTCTCCGGGATCGTCGTGGCCATGACGTTGGTGCGCGGCGTGCGGCAGCGCCGGCCGCCGAACCGGTTCTGGAACAGCACGGCGCGCGCCGAGTTCCGCACGTCCAGCGGCGACTGCGGCACACCGAGCGGCGACCGCGTCCGGCCGCCGGTCGCCGCCGGGCGCAGCCTGTCCGCAGCCGAGAGTCGGGCGGCCACGCCGCCGACAGGCGAGCCGCCCTGGCGTGCGATCAGCTGCTTGAACTCGGTGAGCGGCGTGGGCCGGGTGAGCGGTGCCAGCGGGGCCGGCGCCGAGGCGCGACCGGCCCAGCTGGCGCGCTGGCCAGGCGCGCCGGACGGCGTTCCCGGGGCGGCGCCGGACCAGCTGCGGCGAGACCGCGCCGCCGCCGCCGCCGCCGGCCCGGTGCGCACCACGGACGGCGGGGCCGGGGCGCGCGCGACGCCGCCGGCCGGCAGCGGCTGCGGCCGGGCGAACACAGTGCGCGTGCCGTAGATGGCGTCCGAGGCGGCGGCGCGGTGCTGAGGGGACACGACAGCGGCCCGCGGCCAGCCGCTGGCGTCGGCACGCGGCGGCTTCGGGACGAGGTTTGCCCGGGATGGCGGCGTGGCGTAGGCGGCCGACTGCACTGAAACCGCCCCTGCCGCACTGCTGTCCGGCGGGCTGTACTCCAGGAAGCTGTTCGAGAAGTTGGGCGGCCGCGGGGCGGTTAGTTGGACGGCTGTTTCACCCGGCGGCCGCGTGGCGGCGCCACTGTCGTCCGACTGGCCCGATATGGAGCTGACTCCGGCCGCGCTGCCCTGACTCGTGTTGAGCGCCGGGAAGTACTGCTCCATCTCGTAGTAGGACGAGGACAGCGAGGCGTCAGTGAGCGGAGTGGACGCTCGGGACGACACTCCGGACGACACAGAGTCGGGGCTCTCGTACCGGACGAAGCTGGACCCGTCGCCGTCGCGGAAGCCTCCCTCATCGTCTGAATCCTCCCCCGCCTCGCCCTTCCCCTTCTTCTTCTCACGTCGCCTTAGCGGCAGCGTCCACAGCCACTTCTTCTTGAGTCTCTTCAGCTTCTGTTCGTCCGTCCTGGGCTCTTCCTCCGCCTCCGAGGCGCTCTGATTGGCCAGGCGTCGCTCCTCCTTCTCTCTCGCCACCGCCGGGCTCTTGGAGCGCAGACTCGCACGGCCGAAACTGAACGGCGAGAACGCTCGCGGCAGCCGGGACTTGGTCTTCCCGTCAGCAGCGGTGGCCGAGGAGCGCCGAGTTCTGCCCAGGGAGTGCGCGGTCGGCGGGGACGGGTGTACGGCTGGAGGAGTAGCGACAGCGCCAGTGGCCGGGGTGGGCTTCCTCACCCGGCCGGCAGCCGCCGCCCCAGCGTCGGACGGGCAGGCACTGTCACCTGACAGACTGCTGTCGGTGGTGGACTCGTCCAGCGCCTGCCGTCCGCCGCCGGCCGGCTGCGGCGGCCCGGGGCGGCCGGTGTCCGCCGTGCCAGCTGGCGGTGCAGAGCTCCGCGGGGTGGAGTGAGCGGACGGGGCCGAGTGAGCGGACGGCGCCGAGTGAGCGGACGGCGCCGGGACGGGCGACTGGTACGCGTTTGGTCGGTAAGAGCCACCAGCGCTTCTGTTGGCCTGCTGGTAGTCGCCGGGGTGCTGGAGTGGGTTGACAGGCATTCCGCTAGGCGCTCGATGTTGCTGCTGTTGCTGTTGTTGTTGGTAAAGCTGCTCTTGATGCTGCTGGTATTGCTGCTGTTGCAGCTTCTGATACTGTTGCTGTTGCTTTTGATACTGTTGTTGCTGCTGCTGATGATGATGATACTGCTGCTGCTGCTGCTGCTGCTGCTGCTGCTGTTGCTGTTGCTGTTGCTGTTGCTGTTGCTGTTGCTGTTGATGTTGCTGTTGCTGTTGCTGCTGCTGTTGCTGTTGCTGTTGCTGTTGCTGTTGCTGTTGCTGTTGCTGCTGTTGCTGCTGTTGCTGTTGCTGCTGTTGCTGTTGCTGTTGCTGTTGCTGTTGCTGTTGCTGTTGCTGTTGCTGGTATTGGTGACCGCCCGGCGGACTGACAGCTCGCTGTTCCCTGGACGACAGCACCCGTGAGAGTTGGTACGTCGGCTGACCGAGCGTCGGAGAGCGCAGGTTCGGCGGCAGCAGCTGCTGCTGCAGTGCCGGCGGGGTCCGCGAACCAGCTGCTAGCCGCTCAGCGCTCTGCTGACGCTGCAGTTCAAAAGGCTCCGGGGGACTGGCGGTCGCATACCGCCGCCGTTGCTGCTGCCGTTGTTCCTGCTTCTGCTGCTCTGTGCGACTCGGGGGAGAGAGTGAGCTCCGCCGCGGGGACTCCTGCACTGTCCGAGGCACAGGCGACCCCACAGGACTGACGGACCGCCGGTCCCGGCCAGGGTCCTGTCTCTGGTGTACAGAGCCCCGCTGTGGACTCGTGGGCCTGCCATCGACGCCATCCTGCTCCTGCTGCTGGTGCCCTTCTGGACTGGCAGGGTCCTGTCTCTGGTGTACAGAGCCCCACTGTGGACTCGTGGGCCTGCCATCGACGCCATCCTGCAGCTGCTTCTGGTGCCCTTCTGGACTGGTCTGACGTCTGTCTATGCTGCCTGTGGTGTGCCTGTCGTCTGCCTGTTGCCGACTATCGGTGGGCCTGGCCGGACTAACCGCTCGCCCGACCTCTGCCTGCTGCTGTTGCTGCTGTGTTGAGGCAGCCTTCCCGTCACCGTCCTGCCCTCCGGCCTCCGCGCGGGCCTGCCGCCGGCGCGGGTCGGGTGGAGGGCTGGGCAGCGGGCTGGACAGCGGACTGGGCCCCTGCTCAGCCGGCGGTGCGTGCCGGCCGGCGCGGCGCAGACTGCCGTAGATGGCGGCGGCCGTATTTCCGTAGCGCGCGGCCACGCGGCGGTCCAGGGAGCCGGTGCCGGGCGGCGGCGGTGGCGGCGCCGGCCGGGGCGCGGTCTGCGAGGAGTGGGGAGAGAGGGAGCGGCCGCGCGGGGACCGGGACACTGCGGACAGACAGAGACGGACCGGCGTCAGCGTCCATAGTCAGCGGCAGAGCGAGCAGCGAGCGGAGAATAGACAGCGAGCTCTCTGAGCGAGCAGAGAGCAGAGAATAGACAGCGAGCTATCTGAGCGAGCAGAGAGCAGAGAATTGACAACAGAGCGGACACGGCCAGCGCCGAGAGAACAGTGGCAGAATACACAGAGAGAATCAGAGGCTGGAGATTAAAGAATTAGGGCAAGAAAAGTATGCCAAGTGGCACAAGACAGAACATTAATCAGAGATGTGATATCGAAACTGGATGATAAGCGAATGGAAAGAGCATATGCGAATGAACGTCAGATCGTGGAAAAGAGACCACGTTGAAAACATGTCAAATGATCAGAAGCAAAGTCTGTGGTCACGTCAGCGTAATGTCATCGTCCGTTCTCAGAAAACACAATAATTACACCCGAATAACATCACAGATCGAACGTCAGTAGCAGCGTAAGTCGGTGCAGAGCAAGACAATTCATAAAAAGAAGTCCACTAGCACAGCAAGCAGCATACACCGCCACGGGAATGCCGTGCGTCCTAACCGACACAACACAAGTCCAGTCAGAGAGTCGTCCGGCCGGCCGCCGAGAGGGGTGCTGGAGGGGTGCGGGTGCAGGCCAGACAGGGTACATGCAGTGGGTGTCGGGTGGGGGGGGGGGGGGGAGACCATGCAGACGTGCGGGGCGCGGGGACAGAGTGCAGACACGCCAGTGCGCCGCCAGTATAGTGCACAGCCGCTGTGTGCACGCGTCAGTCGCAAGCTCAAGCAGGCACCACGGGTGCAGAAGCAAACTCACGGCAGGAACAAAACCACGTGTATTTGAGGTAAGAGACTGTGACGTCAGACATGAAAACGCACGCGACTCAAAAGGCGGCACTCAGGAACAAGCTACGGTGGGGAGTAAACAAAAACCGATGACGACATGAGAGAGAGGTGCCTGTTGAGCATGCGGTCAGGCGGCACAATGAAGTGAGCGCGGCACGGGCCACACAATGAGCGAGTGATCACCCAAGACTGGCGAGATACAATGATCCGAGTCCCTGATCGACTGGAATGAGGCAATGCGCACAACTGCAGCCATTCTGTCCGCCAGCAGCAGACCAAGCGTCACTTACGACTCTGTCAGCTACAACTAAGCGCAGTCTATCTATCAAAAGCAAGCGGGTTTATGGCACACACACACACACACATATATATATATATACACATGAATGCTACGCGGAATGCCCGCAAAAGCGTTAAAAACCTATAAAAGTCGGACGGATGCAGTCATTTGTTATCTGGCGCTTGAGATTGTACCATTAAGTTGGCTTGTTCGCATCTGGCACATGAGATTGTCACGATTCGTTATATCACAGCAAAACGTTGGCACACCGCTGGCGAGTCCCGTTTAGTGGCCAGCCGAGACGACTATTGTCGCCCGCCACAACTCGGCTCTCCTCGCAGAGTCTATCAGCGCGCGAACGCGATAATGTCCGGCTAGTTTCCGTTCTGGCAGTATCAAAATAAACCACGTCCCTGTCCTGCGGCACCACCTTACCAGATCTCTGTGTCGCAGCCCTCGCCCTGTTGCGCCAGCTGCAGCGACTTCGGCACGTCCACCTTGGGGTCCTTGGCCGACTGTTTGAAGATGTTGGGGTCTATGAACAGCCTCGAGCCACGCTGTCGCCTGTAGCGCATGACACGCGTCGGCTCCACCTCCCGCGGACCCCCCGTGGTGATCGCCACCACACTGCCGCCGCCCTCCGCCGGCGGGGGCGGGGGCGGCTCCGACTCCGGCGCGTCAAGATCCACCTCCACGGCGGTAAGCGCGGCCACGCTCAGCTTGTAGCTGTTGTTGCGGCGCACGGTGGCCGCCGAGCGCGCCGAGTCGCTCGAGCGGATCGAGTCGCGCGAGTCGTCCGCCGAGCCGCGCGAGTCGTCCGCCTCGCCCGGTCCGAAGAAGTCCGTCTCGAGCGGTTTGCCTGGCACCACGTGCGTCTCGGCCAGCGTCTCGTGTGCGTCCGCGTCGAGCTCTGACCCGGGGTGTTCCCCATTTCGATTGACCCGCTCCAGGGTACGACGGTTCTCATTTGCTGTATCGACTCGCGCTTCAGGGTCAGAGGTCGGAACCGGCGGCATGAGCGCGACCAAGTCCCGAGTCCCTGCGGCCACAGATGGCGCGGCAGCGGCGGCGTTGGCGGCAGCGGTGGCGGTGGCGGCGGTGGAGATGACGGAGGAGGTGGAGACAACTATGGGGGCGGAGGCGGGCGCGGCGTGCTGCAGGTTGACATAGGCGCCGCGGACCCGGCCGGCCGGCGCGGTGCCCGGTCGGATGACTGGAACACTGCGGCCCAGGTCCGGGTCCAGCACGCACATCACAGTACCGCCCCTAGACGGTGCAGGGCTGGCCGAGCGTCGCTTCCACCCGCCGCCGGACGGCGGTGTGGCTGAGCGCGGCCGAACCACCGGGCACCCGCAGTCGGCCGTGCCAGAGACGGCGGCAGCGGGGGCGGCGGGGGCAGCAACAATGGAGGCCCCTTCCATGGCTGCCGAGGGTGCACCAGTGGCAGAAGCCGGGGAGGCGGATCGAGACGAGGGACGTGAAGACGGCCGTGACGAGGGACGTGACGAGGGTCGCGATGAAGGCCGCGAGCCGCGTGACTCCCGCCCCGCCGCTGGAGAGGAGGACCGCGACTGTCGCGCCCTCTCTGCCCCCGCCCCCACCCCCGCCCCCGCCACAGACGCCGCTGACGAGGAGGACGAGCCCCGCCTCAGCGTCGCAAGGTAGTGCAGCGGTCCGCCCGACTGCAGCGCCCCCTTCGAGCTGGGCCGGCGCAGGCTGCGGAAGCCCGAGAGGATGACAGTTGAGGCGCTGCGGCCGGGCGCGCTCACCACGGTACACACAGAGGCTGGGCTGTCCGCGGTGCCAGAGGTGCCAGAGCTGGAGCGGGTCGACAGGCGGGACCCCACCGACGGCGCCGGAGAGGCGGCGCGGGACGAACCGCCAGGCGACCGGCGGCCGGTCCGCTCGGGACGGATGTACATCGGTTTCTTCTCAGGGAAACGGACCATACCGCGTGAGTAGTCGATTTTTACGATGCCGGGCAGCCGTCCGTTGATGACGGCCGTCGACTCGCCGTCGCTGCCGTCGGAGGAGCGGGCGGCGCGGAGCAGGGACGACTCGCTGTCACTGCTCAGCGTCGCGGCCGCGCCGGCGGAGGCGGGCGAGCCGCTCACCATACTCTCCCCACCCCCGACCGCCAGAGTCTCGTCAGGTGACTCCGCCCCCGCCACGGCAGCGGCGGCGGCAGCTCTTGGCGACGTAACCACCGTGCCATCCCCCGCGCTAGTGGCGACACCTACCCTCCCCACCGGCTCCCCTCCCGATCCCGAGGTCCCCCCGCTGTCCCCCGCGTCCCCTGCGTCCTCGCTCAGCTCAACTACACTGCCGAACGGCGTGGCCGGCGCCTCGCGTGCGCCGCACGCCGGCCCGGCCGGCCACTCTGGCTCGGCCAGCCCTGCCCCCAGCGAGCCGAGCGGGCTGGCCGGCGCCTCGTGGCCGCCGCTCAGCGTCTCCACGCTGTCCGTCAGCGAGCCCTGCGAGACCGTGTCGCTGCCGCTCAGCGAGCCCATGCTCACGTCCCGGTCCCGGTCGGGCTCCGCCTCGGCCGGCAGCGGGAGCATCGGTCGCTCAGCGGCCGGCGAATCGGTCGCGCGCGGCTGCCGGCGTGCCGGCCGGGGGGTGACCGCAGCACGGGCGTACGCCGACGCGCCCAGGCGGAGCTCCACACACTCGCCCGGCTCGAACGTGGTGTGCGACAGCGCGCGGCCGGGCCCGTCCGGCGCGTCTCGCGAGCTGTAGATCACCTCGCCCGCCGGGTTCAGAGTGACGCGCGCGCCGACCCGCGGCCGGTCGCCGGCGTCCCGCGGCGCGCACATAGCAGCCGCGAACGGCGCCAGGTTGTCGTTAGGCGCCGGAATCTCGTCGACGGTGACGTACTCCAACTCACGCTGCCGCCGGTTGTCTTCCGTCGGCAGCGTGAGCCGGAACACGTGCGCCAGCGAGTTGTCCGTCGCCATGATCTCGACATCCTCGGCGGTGGCGTACGCTTCCTCGTGTGCGTCCTTGACGCGGTACTGGTCCGGCGCAGCGATGTCCGCCCAGAGAAGGTAATCCCGATCTCGAGTGCTCTTCTGCACGATGTTATACAAGTTAACGCGCTCGAGCCAGGGCTCCAGTTGGCGCGGAGAATTGTTGTTGGCAGCGTCGTCGTTCAGCCAGTCGGCCAGCTCCAGCTCACAGTCCCAGTCACTCCACTCACCGGTGGCGGGCGGCAGCGGTGGCGGCGGCTCGAGCGGCGGCGGCGGCGGCGGCGGCGGCTGCAACAGCACTGTGGCGCCGCCGGGGCCGCGGCTCGACACCACCTGGAGCGCCGGCACCGACTCCAGACTC
>JAXIVJ010011772.1:0-30000 GCA_036785665.1 Chirona hameri | reverse complement strand
TGTCTATCTGTCTATCTGTCTATCTGTCTATCTGTCTATCTGTCTATCTGTCTATCTGTCTATCTGTCTATCTGTCTATCTGTCTATCTGTCTATCTGTCTATCTGTCTATCTGTCTATCTGTCTATCTGTCTATCTGTCTATCTGTCTATCTGTCTATCTGTCTATCTGTCTATCTGTCTATCTGTCTATCTGTCTATCTGTCTATCTGTCTATCTGTCTATCTGTCTATCTGTCTATCTGTCTATCTGTCTATCTGTCTATCTGTCTATCTGTCTATCTGTCATCTGTCTATCTGTCTATCTGTCTATCTGTCTATCTGTCTATCTGTCTATCTGTCTATCTTCTGTCTATCTGTCTATCTGTCTCTGTCTATCTGTCTATCTGTCTATCTGTCTATCTGTCTATCTGTCTATCTGTCTATCTGTCTATCTGTCTATCTGTCTATCTGTCTATCTGTCTATCTGTCTATCTGTCTATCTGTCTATCTGTCTATCTGTCTATCTGTCTATCTGTCTATCTGTCTATCTGTCTATCTGTCTATCTGTCTATCTGTCTATCTGTTATCTGTCTATCTGTCTATCTGTCTATCTGTCTATCTGTCTATCTGTCTATCTGTCTATCTGTCTATCTGTCTATCTGTCTATCTGTCTATCTGTCTATCTGTCTATCTGTCTATCTGTCTATCTGTCTATCTGTCTATCTGTCTATCTGTCTATCTGTCTATCTGTCTATCTGTCTATCTGTCTATCTGTCTATCTGTCTATCTGTCTATCTGTCTATCTGTCTATCTGTCTATCTGTCTATCTGTCTATCTGTCTATCTGTCTATCTGTCTATCTGTCTATCTGTCTATCTGTCCTATCTGTCTATCTGTCTATCTGTCTATCTGTCTATCTGTCTATCTGTCTATCTGTCTATCTGTCTATCTGTCTATCTGTCTATCTGTCTATCTGTCTATCTGTCTATCTGTCTATCTGTCTATCTGTCTATCTGTCTATCTGTCTATCTGTCTATCTGTCTATCTGTCCTATCTGTCTATCTGTCTATCTGTCTATCTGTCTATCTGTCTATCTGTCTATCTGTCTATCTGTCTATCTGTCTATCTGTCTATCTGTCTATCTGTCTATCTGTCTATCTGTCTATCTGTCTATCTGTCTATCTGTCTATCTGTCTATCTGTCTATCTGTCTATCTGTCTATCTGTCTATCTGTCTATCTGTCTATCTGTCTATCTGTCTATCTGTCTATCTGTCTATCTGTCTATCTGTCTATCTGTCTATCTGTCTATCTGTCTATCTGTCTATCTGTCTATCTGTCTATCTGTCTCGTATCTGTCTATCTGTCTATCTGTCTATCTGTCTATCTGTCTATCTGTCTATCTGTCTATCTGTCTATCTGTCTATCTGTCTATCTGTCTATCTGTCTATCTGTCTATCTGTCTATCTGTCTATCTGTCTATCTGTCTATCTGTCCTATCTGTCTATCTGTCTATCTGTCTATCTGTCTATCTGTCTATCTGTCTATCTGTCTATCTGTCTATCTGTCTATCTGTCTATCTGTCTATCTGTCTATCTGTCTATCTGTCTATCTGTCTACTCTGTCTATCTGTCTACCTGTCACTGTCTCCTGTCTACCTGTCTACCTGTCTACCTGTCTATCTGTACCTGTCTACCTGTCTACCTGTCTATCTGTCTACCTGTCTATCTGTCTACTCTGTCTATCTGTCTATCTGTCTATCTGTCTATCTGTCTATCTGTCTATCTGTCTATCTGTCTATCTGTCTATCTGTCTATCTGTCTATCTGTCTATCTGTCTATCTGTCTATCTGTCTATCTGTCTATCTGTCTATCTGTCTATCTGTCTATCTGTCTATCTGTCTATCTGTCTATCTGTCCTATCTGTCTATCTGTCTATCTGTCTATCTGTCTATCTGTCTATCTGTCTATCTGTCTATCTGTCTATCTGTCTATCTGTCTATCTGTCTATCTGTCTATCTGTCTATCTGTCTATCTGTCTATCTGTCTATCTGTCTATCTGTCTATCTGTCTATCTGTCTATCTGTCTATCTGTCTATCTGTCTATCTGTCTATCTGTCTATCTGTCTATCTGTCTATCTGTCTATCTGTCTATCTGTCTATCTGTCTATCTGTCTATCTGTCTATCTGTCTATCTGTCTATCTGTCTATCTGTCTATCTGTCTATCTGTCTATCTGTCTATCTGTCTATCTGTCTATCTGTCTATCTGTCTATCTGTCTATCTGTCTATCTGTCTATCTGTCTATCTGTCTATCTGTCTATCTGTCTATCTGTCTATCTGTCTATCTGTCTATCTGTCTATCTGTCTATCTGTCTATCTGTCTATCTGTCTATCTGTCTATCTGTCTATCTGTCTATCTGTCTATCTGTCTATCTGTCTATCTGTCTATCTGTCTATCTGTCTATCTGTCTATCTGTCTATCTGTCTATCTGTCTATCTGTCTATCTGTCTATCTGTCTATCTGTCTATCTGTCTATCTGTCTATCTGTCTATCTGTCTATCTGTCTATCTGTCTATCTGTCTATCTGTCTATCTGTCTATCTGTCTATCTGTCTATCTGTCTATCTGTCTATCTGTCTATCTGTCTATCTGTCTATCTGTCTATCTGTCTATCTGTCTATCTGTCTATCTGTCTATCTGTCTATCTGTCTATCTGTCTATCTGTCTATCTGTCTATCTGTCTATCTGTCTATCTGTCTATCTGTCTATCTGTCTATCTGTCTATCTGTCTATCTGTCTATCTGTCTATCTGTCTATCTGTCTATCTGTCTATCTGTCTATCTGTCTATCTGTCTATCTGTCTATCTGTCTATCTGTCTATCTGTCTATCTGTCTATCTGTCTATCTGTCTATCTGTCTATCTGTCTATCTGTCTATCTGTCTATCTGTCTATCTGTCTATCTGTCTATCTGTCTATCTGTCTATCTGTCTATCTGTCTATCTGTCTATCTGTCTATCTGTCTATCTGTCTATCTGTCTATCTGTCTATCTGTCTATCTGTCTATCTGTCTATCTGTCTATCTGTCTATCTGTCTATCTGTCTATCTGTCTATCTGTCTATCTGTCTATCTGTCTATCTGTCTATCTGTCTATCTGTCTATCTGTCTATCTGTCTATCTGTCTATCTGTCTATCTGTCTATCTGTCTATCTGTCTATCTGTCTATCTGTCTATCTGTCTATCTGTCTATCTGTCTATCTGTCTATCTGTCTATCTGTCTATCTGTCTATCTGTCTATCTGTCTATCTGTCTATCTGTCTATCTGTCTATCTTCTATCTGTCTATCTGTCTATCTGTCTATCTGTCTATCTGTCTATCTGTCTATCTGTCTATCTGTCTATCTGTCTATCTGTCTATCTGTCTATCTGTCTATCTGTCTATCTGTCTATCTGTCTATCTGTCTATCTGTCTATCTGTCTATCTGTCTATCTGTCTATCTGTCTATCTGTCTATCTGTCTATCTGTCTATCTGTCTATCTGTCTATCTGTCTATCTGTCTATCTGTCTATCTGTCTATCTGTCTATCTGTCTATCTGTCTATCTGTCTATCTGTCTATCTGTCTATCTGTCTATCTGTCTATCTGTCTATCTGTCTATCTGTCTATCTGTCTATCTGTCTATCTGTCTATCTGTCTATCTGTCTATCTGTCTATCTGTCTATCTGTCTATCTGTCTATCTGTCTATCTGTCTATCTGTCTATCTGTCTATCTGTCTATCTGTCTATCTGTCTATCTGTCTATCTGTCTATCTGTCTATCTGTCTATCTGTCTATCTGTCTATCTGTCTATCTGTCTATCTGTCTATCTGTCTATCTGTCTATCTGTCTATCTGTCTATCTGTCTATCTGTCTATCTGTCTATCTGTCTATCTGTCTATCTGTCTATCTGTCTATCTGTCTATCTGTCTATCTGTCTATCTGTCTATCTGTCTATCTGTCTATCTGTCTATCTGTCTATCTGTCTATCTGTCTATCTGTCTATCTGTCTATCTGTCTATCTGTCTATCTGTCTATCTGTCTATCTGTCTATCTGTCTATCTGTCTATCTGTCTATCTGTCTATCTGTCTATCTGTCTATCTGTCTATCTGTCTATCTGTCTATCTGTCTATCTGTCTATCTGTCTATCTGTCTATCTGTCTATCTGTCTATCTGTCTATCTGTCTATCTGTCTATCTGTCTATCTGTCTATCTGTCTATCTGTCTATCTGTCTATCTGTCTATCTGTCTATCTGTCTATCTGTCTATCTGTCTATCTGTCTATCTGTCTATCTGTCTATCTGTCTATCTGTCTATCTGTCTATCTGTCTATCTGTCTATCTGTCTATCTGTCTATCTGTCTATCTGTCTATCTGTCTATCTGTCTATCTGTCTATCTGTCTATCTGTCTATCTGTCTATCTGTCTATCTGTCTATCTGTCTATCTGTCTATCTGTCTATCTGTCTATCTGTCTATCTGTCTATCTGTCTATCTGTCTATCTGTCTATCTGTCTATCTGTCTATCTGTCTATCTGTCTATCTGTCTATCTGTCTATCTGTCTATCTGTCTATCTGTCTATCTGTCTATCTGTCTATCTGTCTATCTGTCTATCTGTCTATCTGTCTATCTGTCTATCTGTCTATCTGTCTATCTGTCTATCTGTCTATCTGTCTATCTGTCTATCTGTCTATCTGTCTATCTGTCTATCTGTCTATCTGTCTATCTGTCTATCTGTCTATCTGTCTATCTGTCTATCTGTCTATCTGTCTATCTGTCTATCTGTCTATCTGTCTATCTGTCTATCTGTCTATCTGTCTATCTGTCTATCTGTCTATCTGTCTATCTGTCTATCTGTCTATCTGTCTATCTGTCTATCTGTCTATCTGTCTATCTGTCTATCTGTCTATCTGTCTATCTGTCTATCTGTCTATCTGTCTATCTGTCTATCTGTCTATCTGTCTATCTGTCTATCTGTCTATCTGTCTATCTGTCTATCTGTCTATCTGTCTATCTGTCTATCTGTCTATCTGTCTATCTGTCTATCTGTCTATCTGTCTATCTGTCTATCTGTCTATCTGTCTATCTGTCTATCTGTCTATCTGTCTATCTGTCTATCTGTCTATCTGTCTATCTGTCTATCTGTCTATCTGTCTATCTGTCTATCTGTCTATCTGTCTATCTGTCTATCTGTCTATCTGTCTATCTGTCTATCTGTCTATCTGTCTATCTGTCTATCTGTCTATCTGTCTATCTGTCTATCTGTCTATCTGTCTATCTGTCTATCTGTCTATCTGTCTATCTGTCTATCTGTCTATCTGTCTATCTGTCTATCTGTCTATCTGTCTATCTGTCTATCTGTCTATCTGTCTATCTGTCTATCTGTCTATCTGTCTATCTGTCTATCTGTCTATCTGTCTATCTGTCTATCTGTCTATCTGTCTATCTGTCTATCTGTCTATCTGTCTATCTGTCTATCTGTCTATCTGTCTATCTGTCTATCTGTCTATCTGTCTATCTGTCTATCTGTCTATCTGTCTATCTGTCTATCTGTCTATCTGTCTATCTGTCTATCTGTCTATCTGTCTATCTGTCTATCTGTCTATCTGTCTATCTGTCTATCTGTCTATCTGTCTATCTGTCTATCTGTCTATCTGTCTATCTGTCTATCTGTCTATCTGTCTATCTGTCTATCTGTCTATCTGTCTATCTGTCTATCTGTCTATCTGTCTATCTGTCTATCTGTCTATCTGTACATGTACATGTACATGTACATGTACATGTACATGTACGTACATGTACGTACATGTACGTACATGTACATGTACATGTACATGTACATGTACATGTACATGCATGTACGTACATGTACATGTACATGCATGTACGTACATGTACGTACATGTACATGTACATGTACGTACATGTACGTACATGTACATGTACATGTACGTACATGTACATGTACATGTACGTACATGTACATGTACATGTGTGTGTATATATGTATATATGTATATATGTATATATGTATATATGTATATATGTATATATGTATATATGTATATATGTATATATGTATATATGTATATATGTATATATGTATATATGTATATATGTATATATGTATATATATATATATATATATATATATATATTATGTCATTACAATGGCATTTAACTGCTTTATAACATAGTGATGTTGACTGTTTCATTTTCGAAAATGTCAAAATTTAGTACGTTTTCGATTTTTTTCATACCTTTTTTTCAAACGTGTTTCTAATTTTTCGCTATGCTATTTTTACGTGTAAGGGATGTGTGAATTAAGTGCAAAATTAAAATTGAGGGATATTTGCCTCCAAATATTTCAAACTTTGTCATTTTACATGCTATTTTATATAAAAAAATGCTATTCGCTAATAACTTTTGACTGAATAAAACTAGAATGGTACGGTAAACGTCATTTTGCTGTTCTCATCAAGACAAGTTAATGCTCTGCAGCATGACCTCTTTATGACATTTGATGACCTTGAACTTAAATTTAAAAGTTAGTATTATATTTTTTTTTGATACTCAAGCCAAATGTATTTCCTATTTTTTACTTTATTATTGTGAAGTGTAAAGAAGTGTCGTTCAAACATAAAATAAAATTGATGGTTGGTCTGTCTTCAAATATGCTATGGTGCTATGGTCTTCAAATAAGCTAAATTTTGTCATGTTATGTTCTTTTTGTGAAAAATGCTATTCCCCAATAACTTTTGACTGCATAGAGATAAAAAGGTAGGACACCATTTTTTTTTCGTCAAGACGCGTTGAATGATATGCAGTATGACCTCTTTCTAACATTTGGTGACCTTCACCTAAGGTCAATGTCAAGGTTAAAGGTTAGGTTTCCAATTGTGGACTATGTGGCGATGTTATATATCTCAAAACTTGTCTTGTTGCGAGGAATTCGATTGTGATTAACAAACGCCTGATCGTCAATGGCAACTTTTGAATTCAGTTTAATTAGAATGTCGAATAGCAACTTCATAACTTCCTTCTCGGTGTAAAGGAAGCCCGAAAATATCTCCGTTTGCTTTATAATCATCAATGATCGCCCACTTATTTTAATACCAATTAATTCCTATCTTACAGACAAGTTCGAAGATATATGACAACGCCGTGTAGGTCAAATTTGGAAAGGCGACCTTGCGCCGTGACCTTGACCTTATGTGAAGTTATCAAATGACAGAAAGAGGTCATGCTGTACAGCATTCAACGCGTCTTGATGATAACAACAAAATGACGTTTACCGTGCCCTTCTAGCTTTATTCAGTCAAAAGTTATTAGCGAATAACTTATTTGTATATAAAATAGCATGTAAAGTGACAAAATTTGAGATATTTGGAGGCAAAAATCCATCAATTTTATTTTTGCACTTAATTGACACGTCCTTACACGTAATAATATCATAGCGAAAAATTAGAAACACGTTTGATAGTAAGATAGTACAAATAATCGACGTTTGCTGCGTGGTCGTATTCCGCATCACAAGGCGGGAAGGGTGTTGTAGTGAGCGTTACTTAGCGGTTAGCATGGCCAGGAGAAGTCACTGTGTTAATACGATAGAAAAACACAATTGCCATTACTCTTTTTATTTGAAAAGGTCTATCGTGGTCTGTCGATTCGAATACCAAAACAATGTGATCAACCCTAAACCCAAGTCCGCAAAAGGAAAAACAAATGGCAAGTACCTTTTAGGTCATATGGAGGCCCCTGGGGCTCAGGACCCGGAAGGCCCCCAGTGAAATTAGCCCCTCCCCCCCATATTGGAAGGCTGGATCCGCAGTGAACGTAGCTACTAACTAAACAAACCGGCAATAAACGATAACAATTCACGGTAACCTGTCGACACAAAACCGGAGCCGCCAACACCTAATCACAAGTCACAACGCAAGTCACAAGTCACAATCACAAGTCACAATCACAAGTCACAATCACAAGTCACAATCACAAGTCACAATCACAAGTCACAATCACAAGTCACAATCACAAGTCACAATCACAAGTCACAATCACAAGTCACAATCACAAGTCACAATCACAAGTCACAATCACAAGTCACAATCACAAGTCACAATCACAAGTCACAATCACAAGTCACAATCACAAGTCACAATCACAAGTCACAATCACAAGTCACAATCACAAGTCACAATCACAAGTCACAATCACAAGTCACAATCACAAGTCACAATCACAAGTCACAATCACAAGTCACAATCACAAGTCACAATCACAAGTCACAATCACAAGTCACAATCACAAGTCACAATCACAAGTCACAATCACAAGTCACAATCACAAGTCACAATCACAAGTCACAATCACAAGTCACAATCACAAGTCACAATCACAAGTCACAATCACAAGTCACAATCACAAGTCACAATCACAAGTCACAATCACAAGTCACAATCACAAGTCACAATCACAAGTCACAATCACAAGTCACAACCCAACAGCAAGCAGCGGACCCACTACGTTTCTCCATCGTCGCCAGCCATTCCTGATGCAATGTCCGGGTGTGGATAGAGAGCGGACGGGGGTGGGGTAGAGGGAGAGGGTAGGGTCGGTGGTATAGCGCAGGTGGCACCTCTCCCACGTGTGTCCGCCCTCGCGGCCCGCACCTCGCCGCCCCGTCGGTGGCCGATCCGTGCCTGTATTGTCCCCGACAGACCGGTGACAGGCCCGCACACGGAGCGACACCGCGCGTGTGACGCTGTGTGACAACCCTTGCCACACCCATCGATCGCGGGGCGGCAAGCGAACCTCCCCCTCCCTCCGGTGGGAGGGCCAGGATCTCTGGATACTGGCCTGTCGACACGCAAGTGGTCAATACGCGGACAGACGCTACATATTGTGCTGGTATACTGACATGTTACTGATTAACTCTGAATACTGACATGTTACTGGTGTTGTCGGATAAGTCTTTAGCGGGAGAAGATTTAGGAATCGATTCCACCCCATGCCGCTTGTCCAGACCCAAATTCACCGTTCCCTAAATTTTGGGCACATGGACCCGCTTTAACCCTTCTTCATTTTGGAGCGTTTAGACCTTTATTTACTTGTTTAATTTATTGCTTTTCACAGGTTGCTATTGCCAGACCTAGTGCCTATCCCACATTTTCTGCGTACCGTTTTCCGCACCATGAAGTCAAAGCTTTCCGTGACCATACGACAAGTTTCGTCGACATTTTTTCCTCCCCGAGTCGGCGTCGCCGGTCTCTCGCCGTCACGCTGCTGTCCGTTCCCGTCTGGTGGCCGCTGACTGCGGCTCCTCACTCGCGTCAGACCAGCGACTGCGGAGGCGCGAGCGGCGCAGCTCGCGCGGAACACTTGCGCACACACAGTCGGCAAACAGAGCTCTCAGAGCGGCGCCGAACACGGGCCAACACAATAGCCGGGCACGGGCGCTGTTCGGTGGCCCGCTGACAGCACGCGGGCTGGACGCCGAGTGTGTGACGAGCACTGTCGCCGCCCTGAGTGTGTTTGGATGAAGAACAAACGCTCGGCGCTGGCACATAAAGGGTATAAGGTCGCCGCCGCTTTTCAAGAGTGAGTGAATAGACGCGCGAACAGAGGTGCCAGCAAGTCAGCCGACAGCGGCAGTTGCGACACGGGGCTAGTCGCATCCCGCGGCGAACATTGGTGACATCAGCCCGCCCCATTCCGGCACAATACGGCACATATCAGCATAGTTAATTTGGATAATATGAAGCAAAAATACACAACCGATACTGCTAGTCATTATGTGAGGTAACTCCTTCTTTATTATATGTGTCAACTATTGCTCATGCAACTCTGAGCGATGTAATGCCTCGTTTGGCCATTCGCCAGTGACCTCACATCTTCCCACGGTACCGCTACCACCCCTCCCCCGTGAACGATGTTTACATCAGCAGCCACAACCGTGTACTAGTAGTCACATCCACGCCAGCTTCAGACAAAAAAACCTGTCCCACCACGACAAAAACCTCCGACAAATACAGTGTGCGCCGACCACCAACATCAAATATTGACTGAGCCCGCCCACGAAAAACAGCAATTACAGCCTGCCCTGTGCGATAATTATGCTCCGGTTTCAATTAGGGTCCGATCGGCAGGTCATTAGCCGCCGGGGGATAAAATATTCAGCAGTGATGTACCGCGGTGATCAGAGGGGAGGTGTCTGGATCATCAGGGGGATCCCGCCCAGGTCATCAGGGGTTCCCTGATCATCAGAGGGGAGGTGTCGGGATCATCAGGGGCATCCCGCCCAGGTCACCAGGAGTTCTGCTCTGAATTCTGATCATCAGAGGGGAGGTGTCGGGATCATCAGGGGCATCCCGCCCAGGTCATCAGGGGTTCCCTGATCATCAGAGGGGAGGTGTCGGGATCATCAGGGGCATCCCGCCCAGGTCATCAGGGGTTCCCTGATCATCAGATGGGAGGTGTCGGGATCATCAGGGGGATCCCGCCCAGGTCATCAGGGGTTCCCTGATCATCAGAGGGGAGGTGTCGGGATCATCAGGGGCATCCCGCCCAGGTCACCAGGGGTTCTGTTCTGAATTCTGATCATCAGAGGGGAGGTGTCGGGATCATCAGGGGCATCCCGCCCAGGTCATCAGGGGTTCCCTGATCATCAGAGGGGAGGTGTCGGGATCATCAGGGGCATCCCGCCCAGGTCACCAGGGGTTCTGTTCTGAATTCTGATCATCAGATGGGAGGTGTCGGGATCATCAGGGGGATCCCGCCCAGGTCATCAGGGGTTCCCTGATCATCAGAGGGGAGGTGTCGGGATCATCAGGGGCATCCCGCCCAGGTCACCAGGGGTTCTGTTCTGAATTCTGATCATCAGAGGGGAGGTGTCGGGATCATCAGGGGCATCCCGCCCATGTCATCAGGGGTTCCCTCATCATCAGAGGGGAAATGTCTGGATCATCAGGGGGATCCCGCCCCGATCATCAGAGACCCTGTCCCGATCATCAGACGTCCCGCCCCGATCACCAGAGGCCCTGCCCCGATCACCAGAGGCCCTGCCCCGATCACCAGAGACCCTTCCCCGATCATCAGAGACCCTTCCCCGATCATCAGAGGCTTTTCCCCGATCATCAGAGGCCCTGCCCCGATCGCCAGACCATTCCCCGATCATCAGAGGCTTTTCCCCGATCATCAGAGGCCCTTCCCCGATCACCAGACCCTTCCCCGATCATCAGATACCCTTCCCCGATCATCAGATGCCCTTCCCCGATCATCAGAGGCCCTTCCCCGATTATCAGAGGCCCTTCCCCAATCATCAGGCGTCCCGCCCCGATCACCAGAGGCCCTGCCCGATTCAGTTCAGAGTAATTTGTATTATCAACTAAACATATACAGCAAAATAAACAGTGTTGGATTGGCGCAAAAGGAAACACTTAAATTAAAGCGTCTCTCCATGAAACTAAATTGCAATGACAAACAAAAGCCATGATGTGAGAGTAACAACGAAAATGCTGAAAAGAAACTATCCATGAACAGATAATCAGACTGTGCCGACCCCGCCACCAGAGGCCCTGCCCCGATCACCAGAGGCCCTTCCCCGATCACCAGGGGCCCTTCCCCGATCATCAGAGGCTCTTCCCCGATCATCAGAGGCTCTTCCCCGATCATCAGAGGCCCTGCCCCGATCACCAGACCCTGCCCCGATCACCAGAGGCCCTTCCCCGATCATCAGAGGCCCTTACCCGATCACCAGGGGTCCTTCCCCGATCACCTGGGGCCCTTCCCCGATCATCAAAGGCCCTTACCCTATCATCAGAGGCCCTTCCCCGATCATCAGACGTCCCGCCCCGATCACCAGAACTCAGAAGTCCCGTCCTGTTCGCCATGCGTCCTGCCCTGATCATCGCGAGGACCGTTCATCGGTGCTCGCGAGGAGGAGGAGGTTCATCGAGAGGCCCACAGATGTCGCCAAACGCATCCTAAGAGATGTCGCTAGTGTCGACTTCGGCCGAGCCTTTGACTGACCGCTCGAGGTTTCCCTTCACGCTTGCAACGCCTATTTTAACATGTTAACGCGGGGGGGGGGGGGGGATGCCCCCCAGTGAGTCGTCCCCCCCCCCCAGTCAATCAATTTTGCCCACCATGATTTAATTAATTCCATGTCATTTTTCGCTTGATATGTATTCAAATAAAATAAAATATACTTACCTGTTAATAAATTTATAAACAAATCCAATGATAAATTCCATGATATTCCTAAGTTTTAATATTTCCCAGCCAAAACAAGTATCTTTAAGTTATTTCCGAAATATAATTAATTTAAATATCCTTTGAACAATTGTTTACTAACGGCAGAGTAGGGGAGGTCGTTTTTTTTGGACCAGGAACGTCGACACAAAATTTGGAGTGGGTGGGGTGGCAACTAGGTGGTTGCCCCCTTCCATAGGGTTAATATTAAAATCCTGCTAATCTTGGGGCCGGCCCCTGTCCCTTTGGGTGGCGACGCCTATGGTTGGGACAATGGGACAGGGGGGACATTTCCATAATGCTCACATATATTTTTCAGAAATCCCTGTTGCGCATGCCCATTATCCTATCTACTTTCCCACTAAGACTCTTTGCGTTTCGAGGTAGGTGCAATTTGTATCCCTAGAAATGTGTTTTTGTGTATCTTACATAAAAGCGCCGTGCCGGGGGTAGACTCCCCCAAAGTTTTTCGAGGATAGAAAAAAACGGCGGCGCACAGCGCCGCACAATTTGGCATAGTTGTTGGAGCATAAATTACCCGCATTGTGTGAAAGTTTTGACCTCGGGTCATCTCATCTCAGGGCACCAGGTCACGTTAAGTGACCTTACCTCCAAAAATGTTTGTGGTCGTGCCGAAACCACAGTGTTTGTCCGAGAGATTTGAAACTTGCAGGATTTCATAAGGCCATAAGCACCTCCAATTCGCATATCTATGATTTTGTATATCGGTGACCTAAGGTCAGGTCAATTTCGTGACCTCCCATTAGAGTCAATGGGAAAATATATAAATGCTTCCTATTCAGAGAATATGCATTAGATCAGGTCAATTCTTTCATAATCATGTTGTTTTATCTCATCATTAATGACCCAGGTGCAATTGTTGCTCAGTGACCTCTGCAAGGTCAGCTGAGGTCATCTGAGGCCACCAGCATTTTTTTGCCAATAACTTGTGATAAAATAAAGATAAAGACGTGCGAATGCCACCACTGTGTTTATCTCATCGAGTCGCATCACCCCGTATGCAACATGACCTACATGGGTCACCAAATGACCTTGACCTGAGATCACATTTTGAAGTTGGTCTAACCCGGTCACCATAACATGATTCAAAGCATCTTGATGAGACAAACACGATGGTGTCAAAAGTATTACTCTATGTTCAACCGATAAGAAGTTATGCACGAAAACAACTGTTTTGTTTGTGTGTGCAGAAAATGCCATCGTGACCTTTGGTGACCTCTGGAGCCTAAACTATTGGCCTGAGCTAAAATGTGAGGGCATCAATAGCATTGCGCTGTCTATTAAGCATTTTCATTGAGCTGTCGATTGTTTTTTTTCCGTCTGTTCCTAGCTAGCATAGGTCCCGAGATATTTGGGGGTTTCTGGAGCAAAGTCATATACTTGGAAAATTTGACCTTTGATGACCTCTGGCGACCTCAATTTTGACCTCAGCCGAAAAATGACCTAAATAGTTTCGACATGATTTGTGGCGTGCTATTGAACGGTGTTTTATCTACTGGATTTCGTCTAATTCCCATAAGAAACGAGTTAGAAGGGGGCGTTTAGACGCCCCCGTCACGGCGAAGGTGGCGCCGAACACATGCACGGCGCTTGTTAAATGCTTTTCTTTCTCCGCAAGGTTTAACTATGAATGTTTTGACTTGATTTCAAAATAGAGACCAGCACTCGGGATTGGTTGGACCAGAGGACTCCGGAGCGAATTGGGCCATAGCCGATGCTACCTCGATCGCTTTCGGCCAAACTCACGCCATGGAATTATATATATAAGAAGACACGTTGTCAATTGTATTCAAAACCATTCAATACCAGGCGAGCAGCCATGCTTACGCATACAGTGATCCCCATCAATATTTGGGCGGTTACCACTTTTTTCCAGTCAATTTTCTTATTTAGGGAAGGTGAAAGTAAGACAAGCCTGTGGGAAAGATGGCCTACGCCTGACCTGACCCGAGGACAGGTCAAGGTCAAGTCGAGGTCGCATTTCACATCGATCGAGGTGTCTCTACAAGCCAAACACAATGGTAAAAATCACATTGCTCTATATTGATTCGGTAAAAAGTTATGGAGGCAAAATGACGCATGACCTCTGGGTGAGTAGATTTTACAAAAATGTCACATGGATCTTTGTATTTTGCTAAAGGTTTGTGAGTCTGGTGCAAATTGGGCACATTTAGCCATTTCCTGTGGATTTATATGCACTTTCATGTTTTCCAATGACTTATAGGTAATTGGGTGGTCACAAAATCGACTTCACCTTAGATCACCGATATAAAAATCATCCGAAATAGCAGAATTGTAGGTATTTATGACCTGATTAAATCCTGTGAGTTTCCAATTGATCGGTAAAACAATCTGTCTGCGGCACGACCTTACATTTTTTGGAGGTGGGATCACTAGACTTGACCTAGTGACCTGACCTGAGGAGACCCGAAGTCAAAATTGTACAGGATTCGGGCAATTGACAGGCAAACAGTTGTGCCGAAAATGGCGGCGCAAAATGCGGTCGTTTTCCGCTATTTCCGAAAACCTAAAGGCCGCCGCACACTACGTCATTCGGCGCGGCAGGGTCCTTCCGCCCCCTGTTGTTGCGCATGTTAACCCGGCATTGACTGGGGTCTCACCAGAACGCCATTGACGGGGGGGGGGGGGGGGGGGGGGGTAAACGCCCCCTGGTTATCTTCTGAACCAATGATCGCAGCGAGACGCGCAAGGCGGGGATCGAAAGCTCTCAATGAGACGAATCTAAAGCATGCTAAAAATGTCAAAGTGAGGTCAAATGTCAGGTCACGGTCAGGTCAAAGGTCAACATCGGCGTATTTGAGTTTATGGGCCATACTTTCCATCCACAACCTTCGATTGCCACCAGTTTCAACCAAATTGCTGCTAAAGGTATGATACATATCCCTCATGAGCTAAAGTGAGATTGTTGGCCAAGGTCAAGGTCAGGTCACAAAAGGTCACTATGCTCAAAATATCTACGAAAGTCATGCAACACATGTTTTATGAGTTATTTCCACGTATAATTCGATAGTGATAGTCATTTTACCACCTGCCTTCATTTACGTGAAGTAAATGCCAATTTAGGTCAAGTTCAGGTCACCGAAGGTCAAAAAATTTAATTGTTAAATCTAAACAAAAAAGGCATGTTGCTAAACCAGTTTTGTCTCAGACATACAGTGGTGCCATCTATTTGTCTGTATCTAGTCAATAAAAGCCAAAAAAACAATTTCAAAATATGACGTCATGAGTTACCCATACTTTAGATGTCATAAGTCAGTCAAAAATGGAAACATCAGTTTGAAATTTAGCATGTTAGTTGCCTATGTATGGTTCTCTGATATATCTTCCGGTTTTGTGAATATTTTATAATTTTATTTTGTGATAATTTCCCCCCAAAAAAAGTTTTTTTTTAGTTTTTTTGGGGTCAAAAACTAACATTACAAAAATCCGAGATAGCCAGTTTGTAGTCGTTGCAAATTGCTATCTTTTGGCGCTTTTCGATTGCATTTTCCTTCAAATGTAGCATTTGTACGGCCTGGCAAAGTTTAGCTGATTTTGGTGTAAAACTCGTGTGTAGTGACGTCACTAAATTCGTTATAACTGGAAAAAATCGACGAAATTTCTTCATCTTTGTACACAAGACGTAAAAATGATGTATAAGAAGGTACCCGAAGTTTCACGTTGATAGCGCTATTAGTTTGTCAGCTATTGCGAAAATGCATCAGGGGAGCGTTAAACGCCCCCCTCAGTCAATGGCGGGTTAATGTCTGCCACACAGATCCCCCAACCTAAAAATCCTGGCGATGCCATTGCATGGATGTATACCTAAGGAATTAGAGTAATCAACCTCGCTGGCGGATCCAGCCTCTCTCCGTGGTGGTGGTGGTGGTGGTGGTGGTGGTGGTGGTGGTGGTGGTGGTGGTGGTGGTGGTGGTGGTGGTGGTGATGGTGATGGTGATGGTGGTGGTGGTGATGGTGGTGGTGGTGGTGGGGGGGGGGGGGCGGCATCTTTTTGTGGCAAAAAGGTACCCCATTTTTTCCTCCGCGGATTTGGGCCGGTCACCTTATTTTGGTATTCGAGCTTAAGAAAGTCACTTTTCAAATTCACAAAAATTGATTTTGTGGATTTTTTTCCCAGATTTTTTTATTTTTATTTTTGGGGGTCAAAAATGCAAAATTTCGAAAATCCGAGATGGCCATTTTGAAGAGATTGCCATTTCCTTTTTTTCGTTTTTATTTGCAATTTTCTTTAAAACTATTTTATACGATTGTTCAAACATTTATCGTTTTTCTACCAAAAAGGACATGACATGGCGTCATTAAAACATAATTATCTCCCAAAAATACTACATGAATTGCATTGGAATTTGGTGAGAAGACGTATAATTGATGCAGCATAAGGTACTGAAAGTTTGACGTTGATATCTATCACAATTTTCAAGTTATTGAGAAAATCCGGGAGGGGGGCAGATTCTGCCCCCCTCCCTTAGCGGGGCGCGGGTTAAGTGTCACTGGGGCTGCTTGAATTGCATTAGGTGCGCTGTTTTGTCTATCATTGAAAGAAAGGGATACATACAAACTTAAAATTAAATCACTCGAGAGAAAAACAAAAACTTCTGTTTTCATGAAGTCTTCTCCTAAGATCATTGTTTTTCACGTTCAGTGCAGGTAACGCGCGGGGGGATACTTGTATTGAATGCCCCTCCCAGATTCCTGTGTGGGGAGGGGGGCATTTGCCCCTGATGCCCCCCCCCCTGGATCAGCCAGTGCCAGAAATTACCGCCAAGGAGCAGGGGTGTAGGAACTATGTTCAAGTTGGGGGGAGGGGGGGGGGGGGGGCAGGAGGCATTCTGAAGTCGATTCTTTCCATGCAACGCCCATAGGCGTAATGTTAGAATCCAAAATGTTGGGGGGAGGGGGGGGGGGGGGGGCTGCCCCCCTGTTCCTACGCCTATGCCAAGGAGAGCCTCTGCCAGACACTTGATGGAATTAATTTTCCCATTTTCCAAATTTGCATAAGCAATTGCGAAAGTTGTGTTATGTCGCGAAGCGGCGCGAAATTTTCCGTTTTTTGACTGTGGATAGCTGTATTTTGACTGCTGCAAAGACAATTTTTACGATTTTATGATAAATTGGGAACGCGCGTGGGGGGGGGGGGGGGAGTGCATACTTGTATTGAATGCCCTCCCCCCAGATTCCTGCTGGGGAGGCATTTTCCCTGATGCCCCCCCCCCTGGATCCGCCAGTGATCAACCTTGAGTTTCTTCGGTCTCTTCATGCTCTGCATGCCCAACGCGCTCAACCTGCCCCACGAGTTGGATCAAATTTCCACAACCATGGGATAAGTTGAGCAATACATAACATTTTATTTCGTGTCATTTTTTCAAGTATAAACGTGGGTTTGTGAAAATAGTGGGTTTTTAATTAGGGAAGGTTAATTTTCGGCCCCTTCCAGTCGTTTTGGGACTCGGGCTCGATTGGCTCACTGGATCCACCGTTGATTATTTAAGCCGTAGTTCCTATTCAATCAAAGCATGACATTTGAAACAGTATTGCGGTATAAACAACACGACCTTGGACATTGTAATTGGACTTAGTTGTGAAAAAGGTGCAAGTACAGAAATACATACTTTGTAGCAATACAAAATGCCATCAGAGTCATGCTTACGTCTTTTTGCCTTTGTGTGCTATGTTTGGATCTTATGTTTGCCCCCCCCCCGTCCAGTGGGTCTCCCTTAAAATAGGCCCTGCTGACGCTTGCCTTGTCTGCGTCTCAATTGATGACAACTGACGTCACTGATCTAAAATATAATTTGCGAGAATTCGTTGAATTGATCCGACATTATTTGTGCCGCATCGCAGTTTTAACAAATAATAATGTTACATTGTAATTTGGGAGCTAAACTAACCGGCATTGCAGAACACGATTACTGCACAGCTTCCTTATCCAGTTACGCATAAAGCAGCACTATTTGCATTCAAAGGCAAATTTTGATAGCTGAGGAGATTAAATCTCATAAAGTGGAATACCGTAAGTGGCATCTCTCACACACTATGATGAATCCAGTCATTGGCGGATCCAGAACGGTGGTTTGGGGAGGGGAAAATTCCAAAAAAGTCTCATATAATTTTGAAAACTCATCGGAATTCGCTTGCTTGTGCATTGATAGCTGATTTAAAACAAACTTTTCTTAGTAAAAGTTGCTTAGATTTTCTTCTATATCAGGAAATGTGTAAATTTTGATCCGATTTAAGGCGTTTTTGTGTGTGTGTGTGTGGGGGGGGGGGGGGGGGCATGCCGCATGCCACCCCCTGGATCCGCTATTGAATCCAGTGAGAGCAGCGGATACCATTTGGGAACGCAGACCGTGCGATACTAGCGCCACACTGCGGAGCTACGGTGCTGCCACCTGTACACAATTTAGCCTATGGCTGAAGACATTCTAGTGAGAACGGCTGAGGAAATTCACCGGGGATTTCGTGACTAAGGTTGCTAATTGTTTGGTCAAGAAAAGCGAGCATCTGTCAGGCACTCTGTCCACAGACCCCGATATAAACTTGCAGCAGTTGTGGCTCTTTCTCAGAGTGAAGGAAATCGCTTATGCCGAGTATTGTTTTAAGACCAACCTGTGCAAAGTCCCTACATTTCTTTCACTTCAATAGCTAGGCATAAACATTGCATATTGAGTGTCTAAGAGGTCTGTCCATCTAAATTTGAAGTGTTATCACATTCATTTTAATTTAAACAAATCAGTAAGTTGAATCCAGTCATTGGCGTTCCCAAATGGTATCCGCTGCTCTCACTGGATTCAATAGCGGATCCAGGGGGTTTTACTGTTTGATAAAGGCCTGTGGCCGAAATATTACAACATAATAATAACATTTGGATAACATTGGATTTTCACATTTTCGAGGAAAAGGTCATGTTTTTTAGTTTATTAATTATATCAAATATGTTCCTCGCACAAGCACTAAACTCTATAAAATCAGTAAGTTCGTATGACTATTTCCGCAGTCACAGCGCCAAACATCCGCGCCGTGCATCGTTAAATATAAATCAAAGCAGCACAAACACCCGCAGGGGCGCAACCACCTATACGGACAGTACGGAATGTCCGTACTGTTTTTGACGGGCGCCGAAGGCGCCCCCCCCCCCAACCCGGACCATTTTTGTCTTCAATTAGCACCGCCAACAGGACAGGCACCAGTGGCGTGCAAAGTATACGGTCATTCAGGGCATGACCTTTGGACCCGAGACGCCAATGCAAAGCTGGCGCCCATCCGATCAGTGACGGCACCCCTCCGGCCCGTGACGGCACCCCTTTGGCCAGTGACGGCGCCCCTCCGGCTAGTGACGGCGCCCCTTCGGCCAGTGACGGCGCCCCTCCGGTTAGTGACAGCGCCCCTCCGGTTAGTGACGGCGCCCCTCCGGCTAGTGACGGCGCCCCCTCCGGTCAGTGACGGCGCCCCTCCGGCCAGTGACGGCGCCCCTCCGGCTAGTGACGGCGCCCCTCCACCAGTGACGGCGCCCCTCCGTACCAGTTTTTCTTACAGTTCGGTACATATGTATACAGTTATTATTATCATATGTACTATTGAACGCTGACTGCCACCGGCCATCGTGATTTACTATCCGAGGTTAATGTAGGTATATGCAAAACTACCCTCAATTCAATATTTGTCATCATACCGAGATGCTCAACCAGGAAAAGGGGTTCCTGACGCTTGGCTCCAATCACGGTCTGGTTCCAATATGAAAATTTCGTTTTCCACGACCTAAAATTAAAATTGTCATGACGCTTCGCGGCGTCACATCGGTGGACATCGTCATAACGAAGCCATCGTCATCGTCTTCGGTTTGTCGTAACGCTGAATTTAAGGAATAACATTTTTACTTCTTATCCTCTACAAGGCCCACCATTTTGTTTTGTATTTTTATATATTTCTGTTTTTTATCAGGCAAACCCGTAAACAAATCGCGCTGCTTGGCGGCGCTAAATAATAAGTACCTACTATAATACGAAAATATACATTTAAAATGCAGCAAAGGTTTAAATACACGCAGACAAAAATGGGGTTTATTTTTTATTTTTCAGCCAACTCCCCACTACAAAATTATCGGTGACACCCCTGCGAGTTGGTATGAGATAAACGTTATTATTACTTATATGTGTATATGCTACGGAACTATATCGTGTCTTTTCTCTCCGAAAAAAGTGAATTTCTTAAGCTCAAATATCAAAATCAGGCGACCGGCCCAAATCGGCGGAGGAAAAAAATGGGAGTACTTTGTTTGCCACAAAAAGATGCCCTCCCCCCCCCCCCCCACGGAGAGAGGCTGGATCTGCCAGTGGTCTCATATTGATTATGGGGATGGAGAGATTATTTTTCAGTACTACAGTAGATTACAGGTATGTATGTACATACATACATACACTACATCTAAAAAAATGACATTTGTGATATTGCGATTTTTTGGCGACGGCGCCCCCCTTGAGCGATGGCGCCCCATTGAGTGATGGCGCCCCCAACGCCAATTTGTCCGTACCACTTTTTTGGACGTGGTTGCGCCCCTGAACACCCGACAGAAACGAAACGTAGTGCGATACAGATCAACGGAATAGGTTACTCCACTGGCGGATCCAGGAGGGGGGGGGGGGGGGGCATCAGGGGCAAATCCCCCCCCCCCCCCCCATATGAATCGGGGGGGGGGGGGGGCATTCAATACAAGTATGCCCCCCCACGCGTTCCCAATTTATCGTAAAATCGTAAAAAATGTCTTTGGTTAATCGAACGACATGAAACTCATGGCACGTCACGAGGTCATTAGGGACTACAATATCTCAGATTTTCTATATCGGTGACCTAAGGTTAAGTTATAAAATCGTGACCTTTTCAATGTAACCCTAGGGAAAAAACGCATATTTATCAGTTGTAAAGGGATAAATTTAGTTCATGTTTGCTCTAGCCACTAGTTTTGGCCAGAGACCAGTGTTCGCCACGGGCCCACCAACCCCAGCCCAGCCCGGCCCAGGCCCATGAACACCAAGCCCAGACCCGGACCAGGCCCGGTCAAATTCATAATATTGAGGCCCAGGCCCGGTCCGGCCCGTTCAGATTAAGCATATAATTATTTTCAAAAAATTTGCAATAATTATCCTAACATATTTACTTGTATAATATAAATGTGAAACAATGAACCAACTATGCTAACCAAAAAACAAAAAGCCACAGCCACAGCAACAGTGTGTTGCTGTGTAAGTGAGCTGCTGGCTAAAATATTTTTGAGCTCTGACCTGAGCTTGTGCGACGCGCGCATTACTTCAAAATTGTCAGGCCCAGACCCATCCACAGCCTAGTGATTTCCTTAAAGTTGAGGCCCGGCCCAGGCCCAGCACAGGCCCAGCCCATGGCCCATAGGGCCAGCCCAGCCCATGACGAACTCTGCCAGAGACTAGACCTGGCCGGGCCCCATATCACGTCTCTGCCAGCACCGAGGCATTGATCGAGCCCCTACCAGGAACGGGCCCCTACCAGTAACTAACCCGTATACAAAAATGCAAGGAACGGGCCCTGTTGTGATTGGGCCCTCGTCCTGACCGGGCCCCATATCACGCCTTTGCCAGCACCGGGCCCCTGCCTCGATCGGACCTGACCACGACCGGACCCCTACCAGAAATGGGCCCGTATCAAGAATATGTGCAAGGACCGGACCCTGTTGTGACCGGTCTCTCGTCCTGACCGGGCCCCATATCACGCCTTTGCAAGCACCGGGCTTCTGCCTCGATCGGGCCTGACCAAGACCGGGCCCCTACCAGGAACGGGCCCGTATCAATAATTTGCTAGGACCTGGCCTTGTTGTGACCGGGCCCTCGACCTGACCGGACCCATATCACGCCTCTGCCAGCACCGGGCCCTGTCTTGATCGGGCCCCTACCAGTAACGGGCCCCTATCAGGAAGGGACCGTATTAAATATTTTGCAAGGAGCGGACCCTGTTGTGTCCGGGTTCTCGTCCAGAGCGGGCCCCATATCACGCCTTTGCCAGCATCGGGCCCCTGCCTCGATCGGACCTGACCAAGACCGGGCCCCTACCAGAAAGGGGCCGGTATCAAGAATATGCAAGGACCGGGCCCTGTTGTGACCGGGCCCTCGTCCTGACCGGGCCCCATGCCACGCCTTTGCCAGCACCGGGCCCCTGCCTCGATCGGGCCCCTGCCTCGATCGGGCCTGACCAAAACCGGGCCCCTACCAGAAACGGGCCCGCATCAATAATATGCAAGGACCGGGCCGTCGTCCTGACCGGGCCCAATATGACGCCTTTGCCAGCACCGGACCCTTGCCTCGATCTGGCCTTACCAAGACCGGACCCCTGCCATAATACGGGTCCTTTTGATGCGGGCCCCTACAGAAATTTCGGGGGGAAGGGTCAGCTGACCCCTTTGACCCCCCTTCGTGCGCCACTGGGAAGGGGGGGGGGGCATCATGGGTAAATGCCCCCCACATAAACCTGGGAGGGACATTCAATACAAGTATGCCTCCCCGCGCGTTCCCTGCACTGAACGTGAAAAACAATGATCTTAGGAGAAAACTTAATGAAAACGGAAGTTTTTTTTCTTCTCTCGAGTAATTCAATTTGAAGTTTGTATGTATCCCTTTCTTTCAATGGTAGACAAAACAGCGCACCTGATGCAATTCAAGCAGCGGTGACACTTAACCCGCGCCCTGCAGGGGGGGGGGGGCAGAATCTGTCCCTCCTCCCGGATTATCTAAATAACTTAAAAACTATGATAGATATCAACGTCAAACTTCCAGTACCTTATGCTACATCCATTCTACGTCTTCTCACCAAATTCCAATGAAATTTTTGTAGTATTTTGGGAGATAATGATGTTTTAATGACGTCATGTCATGCCATTTTTGGTGGAAAAACGATAAATGTTTGAACAATCGTAGAAAATAGAGTTTTGAAGCAAATTGCAAATACAAAACGTCAAAAGAAAGAAAATGACATTCTCTTCAAAATGGCTGACTCGGATTGTCGAAATGTTGTATTTTTGACCCCAAACAATCATGTTTTTCGGAGATAAAAAATCCACAAAATCAATTGTTTGTGAATTTGAAAAGTGAATTTCTTAAGCTCGAATACCAACATAAGGTGACCGGCCCAAATCCGCGGAGAAAAAATTGGGGGTACCTTTTTGCCACAAAAAAAAATGCCCCTCCCCACGGAGAGAGGCTGGATCTACCAGTGGGCAGTGGGTTAATCAGGCCCTATGAAGTCCACTTGAAATTAGAAGCGAAGCGACAATCAACAGGCTGCTTGCTGAAAGCTGCACGGTTGAATATCTGTTTTCATAAACAGAAATTTCAAAGTGCCAATCTACTCTACTTAAATCTACTCAACTCAACTCAACTCAAATCTACGGATATATCTACGGATGATAAATAACCAGGCACGTAGCCACCACTGGGGTCACTGGGGATCAGTCCCCAGTAACATTTTCGGATTTTAACATTACGCCTATGGGCGTTGCATGGAAAGAATCAACTTCAAAGTGCCTCCGTCCCCACCTACTTTCGGAAAGTGGCAGTGGGGGATCTCTTTCGAGTTTGGGGGGGGGGGAATTTCGCTCCGCGTTTCCTCGGCGAAAAGTTGTTGAGCGGGGGAGGGGGGGGGGTACGTCGGATTGTAAGCACGAAGAGTCGTTGAGCGGGGGGCGGGGTGGAGCGTAAAAAAATGTTGGGTGACGGGGAAGACGTCAGCGAAAAATAGTTAAGCAGCATAGGCGTCGCCACCACTACAGACAGACATACAAACAGTGTCCGTACAAGTTGGCAGATCTAAAAAAAAATGTACGTAATGTCCGTGCAAATTTAAGGGTTTAAGGAACTATTTGAAGGCGCACAATGGGAAATATTTTTATCTCACAATTTTTAATCTCACAATCATTTATCTATCTGGTAAGCTTCGAAAATAAATATGGTAGGAATTATTCTATTAATTTAATGGTGCTAGAAAATTGACGATTTCTTGATAAAATATCCTAGATACGGTGGCTTGCCAGACACGCTCACCAGGCACACCGTGTCCAAAGAAACGAAACTTTTTTGTGTGATTTCAATCGACAATTGTGTTTGCGAATGAGTGCCAATGACAAACAGGAAAGTGACTGCGGTGATAGTTATGTTATGCAGGTATGTAGCCAGGGGGCTGCAAAGCCAGCTCCATGGAACTTCGGTGGGCCCTTCTGGCCCGCCTGGGCTCCAGAGGGGAGAACGGTGGCGATGATCAGACGGTGTAGCTTTCATTATATTTAAAGTTGGAGCGGCAAACACATGTTGAAGCAATGTTGAAGGTGAACTATTTCCTTTAACTCGCGGCGTGCTGGGGTGGGGCGTTTGGACGCCCACTCAGTTTTTGTTTGGAGTTAGCGGGAAAACGGTAGCACGCAAACGGTAGCCGTATTTGGCACAGATGCTTGGGTGCAATTACGTTCATGGCGTGATTTTGTTCTCGGATCTTATCAGGTCAGTTAACCAGAGGCCGGAGTCTCATGCTGACTTACGAATTATTTTTTTTGGAAGTAGTTCGTTTGGGATTACCATCTCACTACTTACGGATGTTTTCAACTCTGCCGACAAGTTACGAATTTGGGGATTCCCATCTCTTTCATATATTTCTAAGAGGACTAAAAAGCCAATAGCTGCAAGCTATTTTCTATAGGGAAGAGCAAGTTTCGGTCACGAGTCAACTGCAGAATTTCGGCCACTTACTCGAGAGATGGTATAATACCGATTTAAGAAAATTATTACGAAAAAAACTTAGGAATCTTCGTAAGAATTTCATAGATGGGAATCGACGTCCTACCCCCCCCCCCCCCCCCCGCAGGTGTTCGATGACCATATATGCGTACCCAAAGGGGGGGGGGGATTCCCCTGAAGGTCCATACGTGCCCCCTTTGGTAAACAAAATTAATGATTTTTATTAAAAAATCCCGATTTTATCTCAAGATCTGCCCCTGGGCCAAATCCGGTGAGTTTTGTTGTGCGGGTACCTTATGCCCTCCCCCACTGAACAAAAATTGCCCTCTCCTGTAGTGAATAGTGAATCCTGGGTACGCCACTGTCGATGACATGATGTGTCCGCGTAAAAGTTCCGAAACCGTGGCGACGCCACTATTGAGCGGGGAGGGGGCGTAAATCACGACTTACCGGGACAAAAATCCCAACCTCACGGATCGGTTGGGGGGGGGACATACATTTGCCTAACGATTTTTTTTTTTGGGGGGGGGGGCAATTGCGCATTTTGCCCGTAAATCCGTAGATCCGCCACTGGAATGTAGTTACGCCCATGCAAATAACCCCTAATCCAGAGTAGACTGACCTGGGATTGCTCCACTGCTCCTATCCTTCTCGTGGCTCCTTGGCTGTAGTGGAACAGTGTCCGAAGCGCCGACATGTTGAGTCCACTCGCTTCACCATCCTCAGCAGGTCGGCATCCACACACCGTAATAAGCCGCGATGGCTTCCATGTCAATACCACACCACACTGACACCGAGATCACCCACGCCTCACTCACCGCTATCACGCCCTCCTCTGCCATCACCGCCACAAATCCCACAAAACACCGCTGTCACCACGACACAGACGCCTCCCACCACCCCTCCCACCACACACCGCAATCACCGCACGCGGTCCAGACAGCGCACACCGGTCAATCCGCCCGCGGGCATAAACCCGACGCGACTGCGTGAAGACGCTACAGTAACCGCCTTGCAACAGCCAATCAGAATGCAGGATTCATTCACTGACTTCGGGAAGCATCCGAGAGCGAAATTTCTGCTGCGAGGCAGCCGAGGGTCAAAAGGTCAGCGGTCGGGAGCAATGACGGCGTCGTTTGAGTTTCGTGCCGCCCGCCCTGTTCAAACCGCTACTACCGCGGCGGCGTCTTTTCTGTCTTATTGGTGAAGGGATGAACTATTAGAAATGAAAACTGAAGGTATGGTATGTAGCCCTCCAGCATTAAACGATGTCTAATTTATTGAGATGAGAGAAGCGTAAATATGCACCTTCATCGGTTTCACACTGTCATTTAACATTTGACAAACAGGGTACTTTGCATCCATGTCTATTGTCTATTGCCCCCCCCCCCCCATCCCCTCATCCCATCCCTCTTGCCCCGCCTGCCCGCCTCCGATCGCCTCGCGCCGCTGCCCGCCCATGCTATTGTCACTGCACCCTAGGGCGATATGTCCCTCAGACGCTGAAACGTGCACCCCGGGGCCGCGGGTCGGTCAGCACTCGGCACGCAGAGTCGCAGGATGTGCGGGACGCCGACATAAACAAACACAAACACGAAACCATCGCCGACTGGGACGAAGCCATTGATCCGAGTATCTCACGAACGTTCTAAACTGCTCGCCCAACGGCGCCCGTGCGAACCAACAACCACGCCGACGATCAGAAGTGAAGTATCCCGGTCCCGTATCCCGGTCCCGTATCCCGGTCCCGTATCCCGGTCCCGTATCCCGGTCCCGTATCCCGGTCCCGTATCCCGGTCCCGTATCCCATCCCAGTCCCGTATCCCATCCCGGTCCCGTATCCCGGTCCCGTATCCCGGTCCCGTATCCCGGTCCCGTATCCCGGCCCCGTATCCCGGTCCCGTATCCCGGTCCCGTATCCCGGTCCCGTATCCCGGTCCCGTATCCCAGTCCTGTATCCCGGTCCCGTATCCCGGTCCCACTGTCGGATCGGTGCCAAATTATGATATGTTGGCGCAATACTGCCAACCGACTCGTTTGCCAAATTTCGCACTAATACCCGCAACCGGCGTCGAGTTATTAAGCCATTCAGGTATGGATGACATCCGTACGCGCGGATGAATGTATTTACATCTTAAACTTCTTTAAATTAGTTAATGAATTACACATTTTATATTTGTGAATTATATCATAGTAAATTATGTGATTGCTAGCTTTTAATTGTTTGTTATTGAATTGTCAATAAATCAGGGGCGGCGCCACGTATTTTTGTCAGGGAGGGGGGGGCAAGTCGAAATTTAGGGGGCCTCCATTTGAGCCTCCATTTGCGAAGGGGCTCCATTCGAAAAGGGGCCTTTGACCTCCATAGGGCTCCTCTCACCTTCCCTCTGGCTTCCAAAGGGCCGCTTCTAGACTCCAGGGGCACCTATGACCTCCATAGGACCCCATCTGGCCTACAGGGGATCAGGGGCGTAGACAGGATTTCTCTCAGGGGGGGGAATGGGATCAGAGGGACCCTCGTAGCCAAGGGGGGCCCACATGATTAAAATAGTAAAGTATGTTGTATGTTGTGACAAATAACTTTCGGCAACGAAAACAACATATTTTTATTTTTGTGAGTCAAAACTCAAAATTTTGAAAATCCGTGATAGCCATTTCAATATAATGTTATTTCCGTTCTCTCCGATTTTTTATTTGCAATTTGCTTCAAAACTAGATTGTCTACGATTTTTCCAATATTTATTGTTTTCCCACCAAAAATGGCATGACATGACGTGATTAAAACGTCATTATCTCCCAAAGTACTACACGATTTTCATTGAAATGTTGTGATTAGACGAAGAATGGATGCAGCATAAGGTACTGAAAGGTATACGTCGATATCTACCATTGTTTTCAAGTTATTGAGAAAATCAGGGAGGGGGACAGATTCTGCCACCTCCAGCGGGGCGCGGGTTAATCAAAATAATATCCTGAATCTTCTTCCATTCGGATTGAGGAAACAACACAGAACGTACATACCGATTGTGCACCTGTACGATGAAGTTACAAAATCTCTACAAAATAACGAAATAAATATGCTTCTTATATCTTGATTTACAGAAGGCTTTGGATACCGTTTGCTTATAAATGTTCTTGAAAAAATACACCACATTGTGATACCTAGGGGTTTCTACAACACGATAGTCATATCTTAACACGCGCCCTGGAGGGCCTCGGATAATTACACGCCCTGGTGGTGGTGGTGGGGGGGGGGGGGGCGGATCCCCCCTAAGATCTCGAAAACCACGCAGCGTAGCGACAAGCAGAAAACGACGTTAGATAGCTCGAGACAAGCTCTATGGAAGGTATATCTGTCTTTTTTAGGTCAGGTCATTATTGAGGTCACCAGAGGTCATCAAAGGCCAGATTTTCCAGTTTTAGGACACTTCGCTCGAGAAACCCCCAAATATATCGGGAACTATGGATAGCTAGGAACAAACGAAAAAAGCAATCGAAAGCTCTTTAAATATTTAATCGCCATCTGTCAGTCTTCAAATTTGAGCTCAGGTCAATATTTTAGGCTCCAGAGGTCATCAAATGTATTTTTTTTTTTTTGGCAAAACAGTTTTACGCAAATAACTTTTTACCTAATGCAGATAAGGCACTAACTTTTTACGCCATCGTGTTTGTCTCATCAAGGCGCTTCTAATTCAAAATCGTAGAAGGATAAAAAAAAATCCACTGGGGGGGCAGCTCAGGAAAGAACGGGCCAACGTGTTTGTCCGGATGTGTGTCCAGACGAGATCTTTGGCCACCTCTGCAGGTCCACGCTGCGGTTATTGGTTCGGAAGATAATCAGGGGGGGGGGGGGGCAAAAAACGCCACCCCAGCCACCTGAGACCCTAGCCAATGCCGGGTTAATACTTGTACATTGTCAAAGCCTTGTACTCCTCTCAGACGTTACTAGCATACACTGAAAAACAATGAGAACTTTGACTGGTCTTCCTTCGAGAGCCTCACCGGCGCTCGACCGGCAGACCACCTCTACCACCACAGGACCCTCTAAAGGACAGCAAAGGCCCTCTACAGATCGTCAGGGGCCTCTACAGGCAGGCAGATGACCATCTGCAGATCGGCAGGGCCCTCTAAAGGCCGACAGAGGGCCCTATACAGATCGGCAGGGCCCTCTTAAGGTCAACATAGGGACCTCTACAGATTGGCTGGGACACTCTGCAGATCGACAGGCCCCCTAGAGGCTGGAAGAGTCCCCTCTACAGGTCGACAGGGCCCTCTAAATGCCGACAGAGTCCCTCTGCAGATTGGCAGGGCGATCTACAGATTGGCAGGGCCCTCTAAAGGCCGGCAGGGCCATCTAAAGGCCGGCAGAGAGCCCTCTATATATTGGCTGGGGCACTCTGCAGATCGACAAGGCCCCTAAAGGCTGGAAGAGGGCCCTCTACAGGTCGGCAGGGCCCTCTAAAGGTTGGCAGGGCCATCTAAATGCCGGCAGAGGCCCTCTGCAGATTGGCAGGGTGATCTACAGATCGGCAGGGCCCTCTAAAGGCCGGCTAAAGGTCGACGGGGTCCTCTAGAAGCCGGAAGGGACCTCTAAAGGCCTACAGGGCCCTCTAAATGCCGGGTGAGGCCCTCTACAGATTGGCAGGTCGATCTACAGATTGACAGGGCCCTCTAAAGGCCGGCAGAGGGCCCTCTCCAGATCGGCAGGGACCTTCTACAGATGGGCAGGGCCCTGTAAATGCCGGAAGAGGGCCCTCTACAACCGACAGGGGCCCTCTAAATGCCGGCAGGGGGCCATCTGCAGATCGGCAGGGCCCTTTAGAAGCTGGTAGAGGACCCTCTCCACACCGTCTGGGCCCTTTTGTACATATTTAAATATACATGCCTTTAATAGACAAGCAAGTGCTGTTATTTATTCGTGTTATGATTTGTTTAGGTTGGTGGACGTTCTT
>JAXIVJ010011771.1:0-42493 GCA_036785665.1 Chirona hameri | reverse complement strand
ACTGCAAACTGCAGACTAATAGCCATGGCATAACATTCCACTGCAGACTGGAGAGTAATGGCTATGGCATAACATTCCACTGCAGACTGCAGACTAATGGCCATGGCATAACATTCCACTACAGACTGGAGACTAATAGCCATGGCATAACATTCCACTGCATACTGCAGAATAATGGCCATGGCATAACATTCCACTGCAGACTGCAGAATAATGGCCATGGCATAACATTCCACTGCAGACTGCAGAGTAATGGCCATGGCATAATATTCCACTGCAGACTGCAGAGTAATGGCCATGGCATAATATTCCACTGCAGACTGCAGAGTAATGGCCATGGTATAACATTCCACTGCAGACTGCAGACTAATGGCCATGGCATAATATTCCACTGCAGACTGGAGACTAATGGCCATGGCATAACATTCCAGGGCACTACTTCACATAACAAGACTGGACTTGGTTAGTGGTATTGATGATATTGGACTGGAATGTGCGTAATTCGGAGGGAATATGAGTCAGTTGATCATATGTGTTGCCGTTCTCCCAATAAACGAACCCAAATGTTTTTGTTGGTAGGTTAAAATTGCATGTTCCATCATTACATTGTTGAGGGCGTTTGTGAATGCATGCTCTAAGGGCCACCTACCGAGCGTTATTTTTTACTTGAAATCGTCTTCTACCTTTTGGGTTGCCTTAGGGTTATGCGCCTGTTAAACATATCGCATGCCAAATAAAGTAGCTATGAAAACTACAAAATAATAACTCCATTCAAAACAAAATAGCAAAGCATATCAAGTAAAGCGTTCATATTGCCTGCTGATGTTAAAGTAGATTTGTTTCGAAATACCTTTTTACGGATATTTTTTTCTCGGGAAGTTCTTCAAATGATCATATTGTTCCTACTTGAGCTTGAAGTGGTTTAAACAAATAGATACTGCAACAAACACCATTCCGTTGAATAGCCCTTTTCCGTGGTAAATGGAATCGTTTCAGCTTGCATCGCCTTCGTTATTGCGACAAAGGTGTCACTTGATGGTCTCACTACGCGAAGTGCATTGATCACATTGCAGCATATCGCAGTGCATTGGGTACACGATCGTTCGGCCTACACAATGCACTCGGTGAGATAAATTATTCGCCCAATAAACTCTCAACATAGTGACGGAGGCGTCCTCTGTCGAAAGCTTACGTTTTCTGCCGCCTAAGTTTCTTATCACGGCCACATTGTACTGACTGAACACACTGGCGGATGTTTAGGGTTCGAGTTGGGGGGGGGGGGGGCTAAAATTTCGCTCCGCTTCATCAGCGAAAACTTGTTGACCGGGGGAGGGGGGGGGGGGGTGAAGTCGGGTCGTCAGCGCGAAAAGTCGTTGAGCGGGGGGGGTGTCGCGGCCTCAACACGAAAGTCATTGACCGGGGTGGGGGATTTTCCCCTAATTATCATTAGTTGATGTTTGTGTTTGGGGGGATAATTTCTATTGCCGCTCCCGTCGAGCGTGGGATGAGGGGGAGCTTTTTCCTCTGTCACCCCCTGGATCCGCAAGTGACGGAACTTGAGGTCATATCATTTTGCTGACACCTGTGTCTCGCTGCGACCTCTGCGACAGAACGGGGGTGACGAGGAGAAGGATGAGCTGACGATGCCGCCTGCCGACACGCTGGTATACCTGCCCAGCCAGCCGGAGGCCAGCGTTCGCACGGCCTTATGACGTAAGGACAACGGGCAGCCGCCCACATGACATCGCGAAACACTCGTCTGACCCTCGGCCGGGTGGCCGGGTGGCCGGGCAGCTGGACTCGCCGCTGCAGCCACCCAAATCAGCCGACCTGGGTTTGCCCCTGCAGCCGCCCAAATCAGCCGACCTGGACTCACCGCTGCAGCCGCCCAAATCAGCCGACCTGGACTCGCCGCTGCAGCCGCCCAAATCAGCCGACCTGGCCTCGCCGCTGCAGCCGCCCAAATCAGCCGACCTGGACTCGCCGCTGCAGCCGCCCAAATCAGCCGACCTGGACTCACCGCTGCAGCCGCCCAAATCAGCCGACCTGGCCTCGCCGCTGCAGCCGCCCCAAATCAGCCGCCCTGGACTCGCCGCTGCAGCCGCCCAAATCAGCCGACCTGGACTCACCGCTGCAGCCGCCCAAATCAGCCGACCTGGACTCGCCGCTGCAGCCGCCCAAATCAGCCGACCTGGACTCGCCGCTGCAGCCGCCCAAATCAGCCGGCCTGGACTCGCCGCTGCAGCCGCCCAAATCAGCCGACCTGAGTTTGCCCCTGCAGCCGCTCGATCTGGTCTGCCTGGGCTCGCCTCTGCAGCTTCCCGGTCAGCCCAGCGTGACCTCCTCGCCTCGGGGTACTTTATGCTGAGCTGGTTGCAACCCGGCTGGACCCGTCACCGAAAGTTCAGAGTGTTTCGCTGCCTTGTACCGCTTCTGCGGTTTGATGAACGTTCGTTGTGTAGTTGACGCTTGTGAATTTGTTCGTGTGCTTGCATATGTTTGTGCGCGTGTGCGTACGCGCATACGTGTTTGCGCGTGTGTCCAGAGCAGGCACCGTATCTATTGCGGCTGCTGCGGATATTGAGGTTTAAATAGGCTATCTGGTCCGCCCAGCATCTGTTTAGGGGTGGTGTTCAATCGGCAGCTTGTCACGGTTTGGACTGGAACCGGAGATACTGAATGCTCTATCCCGTGATTCCGGACAGTGCAATCGAGTGCAGCGTGGTGGCAGGCATGCTATTTCCCTGTTCCATTCCACAGTGCCCTGTGTGGGAGTGAGGTATGCTTTATCGAGATGGACTGGACCTATGACCAGGCTGTCCAGTGGCTAGTGTCCAGTGTCCATTTCCCTGGTGCTTGGGATATATATCATTGCGTTTCTCTCGCATCGCTCAACATTCCGTTTAATTCAGGGATATAACCTGGTTTTGAGCACGGGGCTTTGACCACGGCAAATGATGTGAGATATTTATTCTGAGTGCTCCTTTGCATGTTGACTAAATTATTGTGTGATTATGTAGTCACTTCGGGACAGTTCAATATGCTATGTGTGATTGTAGCCAAGTGAATGATCAATTTAGCGTGTGATACAGGGTCAGCGAACAAACAAACTATGGCTTCACTTGACATTGAATATAAAATGTAGTTTGAAAGATGCATGTGAGTTGTTAAATATGCATTGATCTTCTTGTTACAGTATATTAATATCACTTAATCAAAGGATTTCTGATGTCGATTGTTGTGCTGTATAGGCCTTAAATGTACGTGCAGTCATGTTAACTAACTTAAGTAGCCGACTCCTCAGAGGTTATTTCCGTCCAATATTCGTCCGACGCTGGTCTGCAAATAGTATTACGGGAAGATAAAATACTATTAAATTAATACATTTACTTCTGTGAGAACATATTGCATGTTAATTCTACCCTGGTTCAAGAACTCTTTTCCACTGCCAATGTTAACATCTCTGTTTGACCTGTCTCTGTTTGACCTGTCTCTGTTTGACCTGTCTCTGTTTGACCTGTCTCTGTTTGACCTGTCTCTGTTTGACCTGTCTCTGTTTGACCTGTCTCTGTTTGACCTGTCTCTGTTTGACCTGTCTCTGTTTGACCTGTCTCTGTTTGACCTGTCTCTGTTTGACCTGTCTCTGTTTGACCTGTCTCTGTTTGACCTGTCTCTGTTTGACCTGTCTCTGTTTGACCTGTCTCTGTTTGACCTGTCTCTGTTTGACCTGTCTCTGTTTGACCTGTCTCTGTTTGACCTGTCTCTGTTTGACCTGTCTCTGTTTGACCTGTCTCTGTTTGACCTGTCTCTGTTTGACCTGTCTCTGTTTGACCTGTCTCTGTTTGACCTGTCTCTGTTTGACCTGTCTCTGTTTGACCTGTCTCTGTTTGACCTGTCTCTGTTTGACCTGTCTCTGTTTGACCTGTCTCTGTTTGACCTGTCTCTGTTTGACCTGTCTCTGTTTGACCTGTCTCTGTTTGACCTGTCTCTGTTTGACCTGTCTCTGTTTGACCTGTCTCTGTTTGACCTGTCTCTGTTTGACCTGTCTCTGTTTGACCTGTCTCTGTTTGACCTGTCTCTGTTTGACCTGTCTCTGTTTGACCTGTCTCTGTTTGACCTGTCTCTGTTTGACCTGTCTCTGTTTGACCTGTCTCTGTTTGACCTGTCTCTGTTTGACCTGTCTCTGTTTGACCTGTCTCTGTTTGACCTGTCTCTGTTTGACCTGTCTCTGTTTGACCTGTCTCTGTTTGACCTGTCTCTGTTTGACCTGTCTCTGTTTGACCTGTCTCTGTTTGACCTGTCTCTGTTTGACCTGTCTCAATGTTCGCAATGTTCGGGGTTAAGTAAGCACCAATGTAGTTGACCAACCAGCATGTTTTATTAAATTTTAATCCTCAATCCAGCTTGTATAAGTGGAACAATTTGTAATTACATCTACATATTTTGCCTGTCATAGCAATCAATCAGGATTAATAATTTTGTTTTTCGTGCAAGAATTCAGCATTGCAACATGGCTTTGCAGAACAATTCAGAAAGTCGGCAAAGTGTTTGAAGTCAAAATGAAATGTTGCTTAAAATGTAACGACCTCATTATCAATAGTTGCACGTCCTGAAGTTTGTGAAGCTTGTGCGAAGCTTATACGAAATCCGACTTTCCCTTGTCTCAGATGTATGTCGCTAAATATGTCGGAACTAGGAGGCAACGTACTTAGGAACAAAATCAAACGTCAAATCGGGTTCCAATAACTTGCAATTATTTGACCAGATATGAAAGAAGGTTCAAAATATTATTATGCAAATTGTATTCTAAGGATTTCAACAAATTCAATGTAGAGGCGCGGTTGCCGGGACAAGAAATCAGTAGATTGCGTACCGAATAAACTGAAAGGAAATAAATATCGTTTCGTAAGTTTCAAATAACTTAATTGAATGCAGGTATTTCTTTTTAAATAACATGCTCCTTTGTTAAAAGGTTGAGGACGGTAGGCTATTCAAAATTCTTTTATTGTTGTATCCGGTTGAATTATGTTGAACTAAAGGCAATAAGGGCGCTAATTAGAATGCATTTATTTAGCTTGCAGTGCTGACATTACGTGGCTAAAGTGTTACAGTTAAAATGTTGGGTAGCCTACCAATCCTTTATTTATATCCAATGCATTGTTTCGATGGATTGTACTAGACTGTCCGCGTTTGTTTCACACCTTGATGATCATAGAAGTAGAAAGCATGATTTTCTTGAAATAGTATGATTAGACTAAGAAATTATAGTGGTGCCTTTGGCCATACGAGGTTATTTATGTTGTACTTAGCAGAAGTAAGATGAAAGATCACTTGCGGGATTTATTCGGCCAGAAGACCCATTGCAAGGCTGTAGAAAATAAAAGTTTTCATACATATCGAAGAGCATACATATCGTTTCCAACACATCTTGTCTTTGACTTGCAATATATTTATTCGATTTAGGATAACATAAATGGTGTTGACGAAGTGCATATCCTCCCGTGGAAGCATTACTATAAGCGTAAAACTGAACAGAGCATTGAGATGATTTGCTGTCTGCGCTGATTGGTGATGTTAGACAGGTTCCATGCGCAATATCTAAGCAACAGATAGATCCATTTTTAAAATGTATCTATACCGAATATTTGCTCCAGTGACTGTGTTCTGTTCTCAGGCTTATAGGTACCTCAAGACATTCTCGTGGTATTTGAGACTCGACTTTGCCGCTGTTCCCGCTATTATGTACTTCTTTCAGTTTAAGGGTGATAATTTGGTGAAAGGCACTAAATAATATGTTTTTTTGGTTTTATGTGATAATTTGGTGAAAGGCACTAAATAATATATTTTTCTACAAAGTGTGTTTTTGTCAATCCCCACCACCGGAACATCATTGCTGTTTTCCCACAAAGCAAGACGAAGGAAAATGAGCTGCCGCACCCGGGTTTGCTTCCTTATGGATTTCAACTATTTGATTTGTATTGATAGGTATCTGCCAGCCAATTTAAAGACGGATGATACTGTGAAAAGCAAACTCGTATACGAAATCAAGCCAACAAGCTCAAACGACACTGAACTCTGGTGAATGTTCACTTGCTGGACATGAGACAATTGTGAATAACCTTACCAGTAACAGTTATTCTTCGTCTTTTGCACACGCCCAATGAGTGTCAACATCACAACACGTCATCAAGATCTGACTCTCTTCCTGAGTCCGGGTCGGCTGTCTCCTGGTAGCTTGTCCCTTCTTGGTCACTCTCTAATGATTTCCACGAGCTTGTGACCATAGCTTGAACATGACGTGCGTACTCTTTTTTATCCGTTTGATAAAGCTGAGCAGCGTAAGCGTTGGCTGGTGAGTTTGGGTTCGGCTCATTCAATAGTGACTGAATGGATGTAAGGATAGACGCAACATCGTACACTGGACTCCAGCGTCCTTGCAATATGTCGAGACAAATCGAACCGTCTGCGTAGACATTTGGATGAAAGAGCTTAGACATGAATCGAACATCTGGTGGCTTATGGGGATATTCTTCATTAAACTGTAGTTTGAGGCGAAATGTTCCGTCCTCAAAAGGAGTATCGGGTGGTCCAAAAATAATGGCGTCCCAGATCATGAAGTCGTCGCCAACTGGTGATGCACTCACACCATCCGGTGGTTCCATCTGCAGACGTTTGAGGTCCAGCATCAGTCGCCGTCGAGCAGGACTAGTCACCGACATATCGTAAAGTGGAGGTCATGCGCGATCAATTTAGTTGGCTGTAAGCAGGCACTCCGTGTACGAAATAAGTGACATGATTAGTATATCTTATTGTTATCGGATACGAAACCAATATGACAATAAATTTTGCAGGATTTCGTAATCTTTCTACACGCTGAACACACCGTAATTTTACGCAGTTATGGCGCTCTTATCGGTTCGCCCTTTGATTAAAAGCATCGTCTTATTCACGAGCTAATTTTCTGCAAAGATACTCGGTCTAGGAAAAAATCGGCATTTTAACATGGTTTCACTTGGAAACATTCGGAATGTATGCATGCTTTTGACATTTGATTGCAATTTGCATCATGATATTATATTTCTTTGTCATTAATATCTTCAATTTTGCCCTAACTAACTGTCAATTGCGTATTTTATTTAATCAAAGCTAGTATACTAGTATACTTTTAGCCTCTTTTTAGGGCGTTTGCGGTATGTTTTGTAGAAATACCTAACACAACACAAAATTGCTAGATTTGCTCCTGAATTTGAATATTCAAAGCAAACTAACGGGAAATATTGCATTGTAAGAGCATATTCATGAATTCATAAAATTGCGATTGATACCAAAAATAACCGGGAAAAGCCTTGTTCTTACAAGCTATAGACCCAATCGCCCCAAACGCCCCCAAACGCCCCAATCGCCCCAATCGCCCCAAACGTAAAATCCTTCGTGAAAACGGCTATTAGCCGTTTTCACGAAGGATTTTGCGTTTGGGGCGATTGGGGCGTTTGGGGCGATTAGGGCGATTGGGGCGTTTGGGGTAAATGGTCTATAGCTCGTAAGAACACGGCTTTTCCAGGTGATTTTTAGTATCAATCGCAACTTTATGAATTAACGTATTTTTCTGGAAATTCCATTTTAATGATAACACCATAGTTTACTTAAAATTAACAATTTCATCTTAAACTAGCTCTGGTGTTGCCAGACGGCTGGGGTGTTTGTGCGACGCCATCTTGCTCGAATCCCGGAAGTGCTTGTTCGGGAAATTGTCATATTTTGCAACGACATGGTTTTCAGGAATAATAGCTTATTTCAATGAAAACTAGATGAATTAGTCCATTCATATTTTCGGTCATATTCACTTTTGAAAGCAAGGATTAATGATAATTAGCAATTTCGTTTTGATCATTTGTTGTAAGATGACGGGAATGCTGGCTCCGGCTCTGCGCTGGCTCTGCGCAGGCGCCGCCGCCCGGTCACCATGGCGACGGGACGACCGGTCGCCTGACGCCACGTTGCACACGTGGTGACGTGGCTCCGGCGCCGGCAGGCTGGTCACCATAGCGACCAGCCGGGCCGGTCGCCTAACGTCACGTTGCGCATGCGCAGAGCCGTGGTTTGCACCCAGCAATGGCGTCCGTTCGATCTAGAGCAGCCATTTTTGAGTTGTCAGTACCAGTGGCTGCAGAAAGCCCGCATGTTTCATGGGTGTATAAGTGCCTTTACTGGGGTATTTTCAGTTTTTTTGTGAGATTCATCAATTAATAAATTAGTCAAATCAAAAACATTTGGTGTGATTCGAAATGCGTAAGGATGGTTCCGGTTTTCGGATACCAACGAAGTTATCGCTCTAAATTGGACGATCACAGCGGGACGGGGCGACGTTGAATTAAGGTCTGTCTATGCTTTTGATATTTGATTGCGTTTTTCATCATAATGTTATATTTATTTGCCATTAATATCTTCAGTTTTGCCCTAACTAACTGTCAATTGCGCATTTTATTTAATCAAAGCTGATTATCTAGTATACTTTTTTGCGTCTTTTGGGGCGTTTTCGGTATGTTGTGTAGAAGGAACTAACACAACCCAAAATTGCCAGATTTGTTCATGAATGTGAATATTCAAAGCAAACTAACGACAAATATTGCATTGTAAGAGCATATACTTATACATTAATTCATAAAATTGTGATTGATACCAAAAATCACCGTAAAAAGCCGTGTTCTTACAAACTATATACCCATTTACCCCAAACGCCCCAATCGTCCCAAACGCAAAATACTTCGTGAAAACGGCTAATAGGTAGTCTACGGTTCGTAGAACTAAACAAATTGTTAGAAGCTTGGTTTTCCATGAATCACTGCGAATGAAACCTGTATGTTTCAGGTGTCTAATCTGAGACCAGATACAAGGGCGGATCCAGAAAGGCAAAAACGTTGGTTTTGGGAGAAAATCCCTAAAAGTCTCACACATGTATATTAAATTCACCGGATTTCGCCTCTTTATACATGAAGAGGTGATTTAAAACAAACGTGTCTTAGTAAAAGCTGCTTAGATTGTCTTTTGAAATAGGAAACGCGTCAATTTGTTTTCCGATTTCAGGGGGTGTGGGATGATTGGCCGTCTTGCCCCTTCTTGGATCCGCCAGCGGCCAAAAACATCGGGGGGGCCGAGGGTAAACATTGGGGGGGGGGGGTGGAGGGTACCATTGGGGGGGGGGGCGAACTCAACATAGGGTGCGAGGGCCACCCCAAAGGTATATAAATCGACACCTATGCCAAAGTTATATTTTGTGCAAAATATCCTTGCTATTGTGGACTGAACACCTTACAATGGGGACCAAGAAAGGAATATAGGGAATATATCCCGCGCCCCGGTGGGCCTCTGAGCCACTTTCGCCCTAGTAGGGGAGGGGGTCAAAATCGCTTCAAAGGTCGCAAAAGCCAAAAGGTAAGTCAAAATCGCAAAAAAGCGTCGCTTTTTATATAGTACGGTGCAGCGGTACAACTTCCTGTCTCGGGACATTCGTGACATGTCTTTGCCGTCATTTAAACGTAAAGTTGGCGCCCTTGTACATGACATCTGATGTGCTGTGCTGGATGTGTGTGCTTGCGATCGTGTATTGTGTGTGTTTTGTTTTTCTACTCAGTGTACGCATGTGTGTCGTTTTTAACATGTCTCTCATCTTTTAACCCTGATACGACGCTCAGAATAACCGGTTTTATGTATCGGAGTGTTTTTACCGTAAATACAAATGACCCCCACTAACTTGGAAACTAAAAGGGCTAGAAAGACACAGAAAAAAAAACGTTCGAAAGCGCTCGACAAGGAAGTTCGAAGTTACTTCGGGCATTTTGGGGCTCAGGTCAATATTGAGGTCACCATAGATCATCAAAGGTCACATTTTCCAAGTAATCAGTTAAGTTGTAACATCTGAGCATCAGCGAAATTCTGATCTTGAAAAAAAACATAAGTTTTGCATTATTATGCATTCTGAAACATGTTCTTGATTGTGGGTGCCGAAAGACTATTGTAGGTGCCCATTTCAGCTTTGTGGGTGCCCTGGCACCCACAAAGAGATAGGAAACCACACCCCTGCCGGCTCCTCCCATCTGTAGCACCCCGCTCTGGAGATCCGCTCTGGAGATCCGCTCTGGAGATCCGCTCTGGAGATCCGCTCTGGAGATCCGCTCTGGAGATCCGCTCTGGAGATCCGCTCTGGAGATCCGCTCCGGAGATCCGCTCTGGAGATCCGCTATGGAGATCCGCTCTGGAGATCCGCTCTGCAGGAGCCGCTCTGGAGATCCGCTCTGGAGATCTGCTCTGGAGATCCGCTCTGGAGCCGCTCTGGAGATCCGCTCTGGAGATCTGCTCTGGAGATCCGCTCTGGAGCCGCTCTGGAGATCCGCTCTGGAGATCCGCTCTGGAGCCGCTCTGGAGATCCGCTCTGGAGATCCACTCTGGAGCCGCTCTGGAGATCCGCTCCGGAGATCCGCTCTGGAGCCGCTCTGGAGATCCGCTCTGGAGATCCGCTCTGGAGCCGCTCTGGAGATAGAGGCAGGAGCCAGTTGGCACATTACGTGAGCAGCGGTTCGTTGGAAGGGTTCGGAGGGGTCAAACTACGGGAGATGTACCATTCGAAAGCTGAGCTCAATCGGAATCCAGCGATGTATTTTTTTCAAAAATCTATCGAGTGCCTTTTTTATCGACATTTTGTCCGAAATCGCGCCCCTTTCGTTTGGCTAGGGCTATCGCGTATGGTATGGCGAACATGCAGACCAATGACATGACCAATCATCATGGAGCAAATAACGTCCGGTGACAAACTACCCTGACGGCTGCCTTTAGTTGTTGCAGATGGCGCTGATGAGTGTCCTGAGTTAGCTCAGATGGCGCTGGCAACTGTCCCGAGTCTCGGAGATGGCCAAGCATCCGATATCAAACTACGGTTCAGTCTCATAATCCTACATTACCGATGTACATATGCATAATAACAAAATTAGACTTCATTTAAAACAGGTAGTGTGACTTTCGCATAATGCGGCTGATTACAGAGTCGTTTGGGATGGCCAGGCATGGCAACGACGCCCCCGGAAGCAAACTTCGCGAAATCCACTTATTCATGGAATGCGCATTATGTAGTATATTAGAGCCAAAATATAATATGGTTGGAAACTAGTTGTAGTAAACCAAGTAATAATAGAAGTGCGGCTATGCGAATATCAATTATATTTATAGTGATACAATACAAATAGCATTTAAAATGTCTAGTGCAAAATCTATGACAAAAAGTGAAGAAGTAAAGATAAAAGTGCTAAGTGAGTAGAATGGAGGAAGTTATAAATAAATTCCTTTGAAACGAATGCGGGCGCGTTATAATTTTAAAGTTACCTTGCGAGCGCGTGTGGGGGCTGGCTGTCTGAATAAACACGGAAATACCACGATTTAAATCGATTTAAATAGCGTTGAATACAACTGAACTTTCACGGCAGAGGAGGTGGTCTTTCCCTCGAAGGTAAGCAAATGAGCATTGTTCAAAGTCATTGCGACCTCATAGCAATAGACCATGTCAATTGTAGGTAGGTATTGGTATTAGTGCTAAAGTAAAGTGAAAGGTGATTATGGTGCATCATGCCTAGCTCTCTTAGAATAGCTCACTAGCTGCCCTTATAATAGTTAAGGATGAAAGCCTTGAATATTTGTATTCTTCTGTGCTGTGCCCTAGCTTCTAACCATTAACAATGTTATCAAATTTAGTAAATCAGGTAGCCAGCTACGCGCCCTAATCCAGCAACAACAACAATCAGGTAGCAGAAATCTCAGTGTTCAGTGTTGGACACTGCTATGTATTGACCTATTCCATCTCCCATTGACATTGTGAGCTAATTAACATCAAGCCTGACCTGTCAAGGTGCCCCAGTGAGGTGGTTTATCTTAATGGGTCTGTTCCAGTGGCTCCTCCAAAAAAAAGATGGAATTAGTTTAGAGGAGGTTGGAGGAGCACTGATTTGCGTCGCTACAGGAACGATTTTGGATGAGGTATCAGCTGTTTGTGAGCATGTCAAGTAGACAGTGCTGATGCCCAGATCCACAACAAATATGAAATACCCAATTTTGAATTTTGATACCCAATTTGTAAGTACCCATGGGGAAAATGAGAAGAAAAATACTATTTGCACCACTTCAACTTCACATTCAGTCGTCACTCTCTTTCTCTTATGTGTAACAACAAATCTGGCGTCGGAATTACAAATGAATGAACCGCGCCACTAATGTACCATAGCCTCCTCCAAAAAAACACCTTTCATTTTGGAGGAGTTTGGAGGAGGTTTGAGCCAAGCTTGGAGGAGCTTAGAGGAGTTTGGATTAGCCACACAAACAATAATTTTAATTTGGAGGAGCTTTGAGGAGGTTAGAGGAGCCAATGGAACAGACCCAATATGTGCCTCACACAAGATTGGGATGGATCCAGGAATGCATCAGGGCCATTTTCTCATTTTCCCCATGGGTACTTACAAATTGGGTATCAAAATTCAAAATTGGGTATTTCATATTTGTTGTGGATCTGGGCATCAGCACTGTCTACTTGACATGCTCACAAACAGCTGATACCTCATCCGAAATTGTTCCCGTAGCGACGCAAATCAGTGCTCCTCCAACCTCCTCTTAACTAATTTCATCTTTTTTTTGGAGGAGCCACTGGAACAGACCCATTGAGATAAACCACCTCACTGGGGCACCTTGACAGGTCAGGCTTGATGTTAATTAGCTCACAATGTCAATGCTCCTAATAATACCTGAAACTGAGAAATTGACATTCTTAAATTTAAATCCTAATCTGAAGAACATCTGTGATCTGAGCATCTTTTTCTAAGGTAAGTTTGTTTTAAACCTTTGATGCACAATGAAGCCAAAACTGATGACTCAATGAGTGAGTGATGAGTGCATTGGATCTGGTCAGATGCCCAAACAAGCTTTTTTGTCCCATCTGTATCTGCCAGCAGCCTCAAGTGAGGTCATGGACAAAATCAGTTATGTCAGTGTATCAGCTACATCCAGAAGAAGGGTTTCAGGATTTATAAAACCTTCCTTGCCACCTAACTGACTATACTTTAAAATGCTGCCCTGCTATGTGCCTCAGTCTTCTCTTTGTGTTTCATCTTTTGCTATGTCATAGAAGAATGGCAGTAAAATTTTACTGTAAGTCCAACACCTGTTTCATGCATACATTTTTCATTTTCTATGGTTTTTGATGTGCTGATTCCAAATCTGATATGTACCCATTTGGGTAATAGTTCAATAATTCACCTCCCCAGTTAATGGTGTTCTTCAGGTACCTAATAGAAGAAGAGAGTAGTATTACTTACAACAGACAGACAAGTGTACTAGTAATACCAAGGCCATGAATCATGATGTCACCAAAAAGATACATAATTGAAATTTGAACCTGACCTAACCTTTACAGCAATTACGGTTGCAGGGACCCACATTTAGAACGCTCCACTCACATTCGCTCACTGCACTGCAGAACCTACCCCCCCCCCCCCCCCTGTGCCCCCCAGACCATCTTGTAGACAGTGAAAGTGTAACCCAGTTTTCAGTCTGTTGTAATATAGGTAGCTGACTACTCTTCTATTAGAGACCTCAATAACTCCATAAACTGGGGGAAAATGAGCCATAACCTAACCATTGCAATTGTGCCAAAGTGGGGCAGCAGCAGATCTATGTCAGTTAGAATGATTTGATGGTTGATTTGCCCCACAAATGGGTATCGGATTTGGAATCAGTACACTAAAAAAACATTGGAGAGTGCAAAATGTAAGCATTAACTTATAGTTGGACTCCAGGTAAAATAATACCAGAATGGCATCATACTGGGTGTTTCATAAAGAATGCCAATTTTAAAATTGAAAGTACAAGTAGTAAGAATAGTCAGAGCATGTGCAAATTTACAAGTCTTGTTGGAAATTGTTGGACATTTTGATTTCCAACATGTGACATAGCCTTCACACAGCCAGTGGTGCCACCAGAGATGAAGATGCCAGGCTACCTTCCTCGCGCCCGACGTCAAAATACGCCTTATTCCGAATAGCAGTAGGCGTGGATAATCTTCAAATTCATAAATTTTGGGTGAAACCGAAGTTGAAGCGAAACTTTTGACTATGCTTCATATTCAGCACATGACATATGGCTAGAATATTGGAGCTGAGAAGTTCATCCAAAGATTTGTAACACAAAATGTAAAGTTTGACCCCAAACCCAGCTGGCTGAAGCTCGGCAGGCGAGTGATCTGTCGTCTGACTGACTGATGATGGACTGCCAGAACCCTATGTCTGTCACCACTAAGCTTCTAATTGTGTTGTCCGTGACCCTGGCGGAGCTAAGAAAGACATCTTGTTAAGTCTGGACCGGCTGCAGGCTGTACGGGAGCTGGCTGACTCCATAGACCCCGAAGAAGCGATCCGGGCCATATGCCATCTCCATTGGGTGTCTCATAAAGCATGTCAATTTTAAAATTGAAAGTACAAGTAGTAAAAATAGTTGGAGCCTGTGCAAATTTACAAGTCTTGTTGGAAATTGTTGGACATTTTGATTTACAACATGTGACATAGCCTTCACACAGCCAGTGCTAAAGATGAGAGATGAAGATGTCAGAGGCCTGTTCACGGGGTCTGCGGCCGCCGCGGCTCCCGCGGCCAAAAGGGCGTGGCTTAATCGTCAGCCAATCACGAAAGAGCAGATCCGGGGGAGAGACTCTCCATTCTGCGGCTCCTGCGGTTGCTCGGGAGCAGCCGCAAAAGAACTTCGACATAAATAGTGCGCGTCTGACAAAGGTTGCGCACTGTTTTGTTGATATCACAGCTCACTGGCGGTTGTTTGACCAAAAATGACAACTCGTCGATATTCATGTAGTTGAGTGGTTTTGAAAAACATTGAGGGTTTTCATGAAATTGCCTATTCGTTGCGAACGCTACACGCGCCATTTATCGGACGCCATCAGCGGCCGCAAAAGTGTTCAAAGTTGTTCAAATTAAGCTCCGCCTCCTGGCCGCGGGAGACGCGGCGGCCGCAGACCTCGTGAACAGGCCTCCGGCTACCATCCGCGCGCCCGACGTCAAAATACATCATATTCCAAATAGCAGTATGCGTGGATAATCTTCAAATTCATAAATTTTGGGTGAAATCGAAGTTGAAGCGAAACTTTTGGCTATGCGTCATATTCGGCACATGACATATGGCTAGAATATTGGAGCTGAGAAGTTCATCCAAAGATTTGTAACACAAAATGTAAAGTTTGACCCCAAACCCAGCTGGCTGAAGCTCGGCAGGCGAGTGATCTGTCGTCTGACTGACTGATGATGGACTGCCAGAACCCCATGTCTGTCACCACTAAGCTACTAATTGTGTTGTCCGTGACCCTGGCGGAGCTAAGAAAGACATCCTGTTAAGTCTGGACTGGCTGCAGGCTGTGCAGGAGCTGGCTGACTCCATAGACCCCGAAGAAGCGATCCGGGCCATATGCCATCTCCATTGAAATGCCCGTAAAGTGCATTGAACTTTGGCGTGCTGTCGTGGAGCCGTTCTGCTAGATTGGGCAAATCTCGCCACAAAAAAATGTCCAGATGTTCTGATATCCAGTAGTCTAACAAACACAGAAATAAAACATTTTATCCGTACAAAATAAACATGTTAAAATTGACATTCATTATGAAACACCCTGTAGATGAAACCATAATACAGGAAGTCTGAAGCTCATAGATGTCCTGAGTTGTTACGAGCGAGCGCGAAGCAGTCGCTCGTTTTTCCGTGGTATATGGGGGAAAATATGAATATGAGCGGCCCGGCCCGACCCGTTGCGACGCTTTTGAGAAGCTCATATCTGCAACCACACGTCCGATTGACAAGCTGACTTCTTTGCTGAGCAGCCCCATCCAACCTACCCTGTTTGAGACCAGTGCCGACTCATGTGAGTGACTACCACTGCGCGTGACGCGTGCCGCGTGAGGGGTGTTGAAAAGTGTTTTCTCGCAAAAACTCGGCAACGGCTGAGCCGATTGTGTGCACATTTGGAGTGTGGTTAGGGACCCCTCAGCCGCCAATTTTCCACAAGTCGGGGGTGGGGTGCCTCTGCACGTGCACACCCCTATTTTATATCTCAGGAACGGCTGAACCGATTGCGTTCTAATTTGGTGTGTGGTTAGGGGCCTCTCAGCCGTTGCCTTTCCACAAGTCAGGGGTGGAGTGCCTCTGCACGTGCGCACGTGCTCACCCCTATTCTATATCTCAGGAATGGCTGAGCCGATTGTGTTCAAATTTGGCGTGTGGTTAACGACCTCTCAACCGCCAGTTTTCCACGAGTCAGGGATGGGGTGCCTCTGCACGTGCGCACGTGCACATCCCTATTATATATCTCAAGAACGGCTGAGCCGATTGTGTTCAAATTTGTTGTGTGGTTAGGGACCCCTCCGCCGCCGCCTACCCATAAGTCATGGGTGGGGTGCCTCTGCACGTGCACACGTGCGCACTTTTTGTATCTCAGGAACTACTTGCCTGATCGGGTTGAAAATCGCCATACATTTATTTCGCGCTCGCTCGTTCATCGCCAACTACGGCGCCTTACTGGTATGCTAGGAGTCAATGGGAAGTAAACCAAAATTGTAAAGCCCTTGATCAATGGTCATCTTCATTTGGAAGATTATCTTTTCTTAGGGTGTGATCGGCACACGACGAATTCGCCGTAATCACGACGAATTCGACGAATTCGTCGAATTCGTCGGACGCCGAATATTCGCTCAGTTTGTGTTCGGCAACACGACGAATCTGCAAACGAGCGAATTCGCCCGTCGAATTCGCTCTGTCGGAGCGCGAATTTCCAAACCAGTCGTCGGGAGGGCCAATTTCTTTTGCAGTGTGCCATAACGTCGTCTGCAGTATTGCTGTATTGACTGCAGTGTTGCTGAGTACTTACAAGGTGCAAAGTACCGTGATTTCTGAAAACAAGTAAAATAACCGCACAAACCAAGGCCCTATAACTACACAAACCATGACACGGCGCATCAGTGACAAAACCGGCGGATAATTTTGTTGTTACAGAACGCACGAGACAGCGAATTCGTCGGAGAGCGAATTCGTTGGATTCGTCGGAGAGCGAATTCGTTGGATTCGTCGGAGAGCGAATTCGTCGTGTTGCCGATCGCAACCTTGGTTGGAATTTGAGACTGTCAGATGTAACAGAATAAAGGAACAACATGGGAAATGATACACATGACGTGGAGCGGTTTGTATGCATAATTATGTCTGGTGTTTAACAGTTTTCAGTTGGATAGTTGTTACGAGCGAGCGCGAAGCGCTCGCTCGTCTTTCCGTGGTATATGGGAAAAATCTGAATATGAGCGGCCCGACCCGACCCGTGGCGAAGCTTTTGAGAAGCTCATATCTCTGCAACCACAAGTCCGATTGACAAGCTGACTTCTTTGCTGAGCAGCCCATTCAACCTTCCCCGTTTGAGACCAGTACCGACTCATGTGGGTGACTACCACTGCGCGTGGCGCGTGCTGCGTGGGGGGTGTTAAAAAGTGTTTTCTCGCAAAAACTCTGCAACGGCTGAGCCGATTGTGTCCAAATTTGGTGTGTGGTTAGGGACCCCTCAGCCGCCAATTTTCCCCAAGTCAGGGGTGGGGTGCCTCTGCACGTGCGCACGTGCACACCCCTATTTTATATCTCAGGAACGGCTGAACCGATTACGTTCTAATTTGGTGTGTAGTTAGGGATCTCTCAGCCGTTGCCTTTCCACAAGTCAGGGGTGGAGTGCTTCTGCACGTGCGCACGTGCTTACCAGGGCTAAAATATCTTGTCGTTTTGTCGTCCTCACCGGCAACCAAGGACATGGAATTTCGGCGACCACATTCGGTGTCCTGCCGAGGTTACAGAGTCAAAAATAATGAAATGTCTACCCTAGCCCAATCCACCTATCCTAACCCAGCTGTATCTGTATGTGCTAGGCATATGTGTTTGTTTCGATCTCTGCTTCTCGCATGCCTTCGTTCTAAAACACGCCTTCGTGTTTACAATTACATTTACAATTACATTTGCTGCGCGGGTTTACAATTACATTCCCAATAACTCACGCAGCAAAAAACTATACTGTAGGTATACTATACACTAAATACTATATACTGTATCGGCGAGACAACCACGGCTGTCGTCCGGACGGTCCGGACGACCACTCCTGGCGACCCTTTTACAAGGGACCAATGACATACCGCGCATACCCTTGGTTGTCGCGGTTGTCCTAATGCCTGCTAAATCTGGTATATTAAGTATGCTTTTTCTGGCAGAGTTACTGGTATCAGCAAACGCGTCCCTTCCGGTCTTACCCTTTCATTGCTCTGACCAGTCCCCGGTCCCTCGTGCCACCAACGGCCATCCAAGCGCCATTCCCTCTCCGCGGCGCGGCGGCCGGCGGCCACAGCGGGTGGTCCGTCTTGCGTCACTCCCGCCCGGCCGGCCCGACATTCCTATTTCAACTATGTTTAACACATTGACCCCTTCAGTCATTCAGTGCGCTGCGCGCGAGTGGCGCTGGGGAAGTACAGTGTGCTGTGCGACGCACTGAATCCTTGCCCAAACTTGTGCAGTGACGAATTCCACGCTGAAGTTGTGACGATGGTTGTGAGAAGTCACAGGGGCATAAGAACAACGCAAAATCAGGTACAGACATAACTCGCTTTGGATTGGGGTCTCAGCCAAACGCCATTCACGGGGGTGGCAATATTTGTCCAATGCCCATCCTGGTTATTGGTTATTTTCCGAACCAATGATGGCAGGGAGACGCACAATGCGGCAATGGAATTAGCTCTATGTGCATTTTTGCACGTCAAATCAATGTATCGACATCCCGTTTTCTGCTTTCGGGTACTGCTCAATATAAAATCAGAAAAAAGTCCGGCAGTATTGATAGTGCACTAGGGTGTATAATGGCACCAATTGCGCACATTTTGCACTATGAATTGTAATATCGCAGGACGGCAACCACCTACCCCGGTCTTAATTTCGACGACAACCACGAAACCATTTTTTTAGCCCTGGTGCTCACCCCTATTCTATATCTCAGGAATGGCTGAGCCGATTGTAATCAAATTTGGTGTGTGGTTAGGGACCTCTCAACCGCCAGTTTCCCACAAGTCAGGGATGGGGTGCCTCTGCACGTGCGCACGTGCACACCCCTATTCTATATCTCAGGAATGGTTGAGCCGATTGTGTTCAAATTTGGTGTGTGGTTAAGGACCCCTCCGCCGCCCCGCCGCCTACCCACAAGTAAGGTGGGGTGCCTCTGCACGTGCGCACGCACCTCTGTTTTGTATCTCAGGAACTACTTGCCGGATCGGATTGAAATTCACCATACATTTATGTCGCGCTCGCTCGTTCATCGCCAACTACGGCACCTTACTGGTTTTTAATGTTGTGAAAAGTGCCGCTCTCCAATTTCCTGATGCTCTTTTAGTCCTTCTTTAACTTTCACTCGTAGTCATGCTGTTCCCCTGTCCACCTAATCTGGTGCCCATAACTGCAATTCTATTTTTCATGTACACTCAAGAGGGTGTTCTGGGGCAACTTTGTAGTGCATGATGGCACTTGATGGCACTTGATGGCACTCCTTGTAAGCATTCATATATGCTAGATTTGAGGCCTGTTCACGGGGTCTGCGGCCGCCGCGGCTCCCGCGGTCAATAGGCGGAGCTTAATTTGAACAACATTTAACACCTTTGCGGCCGCTGATGGCGTCCGATAAATGGCGCGTGTAGCGTTCGCAACGAATAGGCAATTTCATGGAAACCCGCAATGTTTTCCAAAACCACTTAACTTCGTGAATATCTACGAGTCACTACGAGTTGTCATTTTTTGGTCAAACAACCACCAGTGAGCTGCGATGTCAGCAAAACAATGCGCAACCTTTGTCGGACGCGCGCCATTTATGTCGAAGTTCTTTTGCGGCTGCTCCCGAGCAACCGCAGGAGCCGCAGAGAGTGGAGTATCTCCTCCCGGATCTGCTCTTTCGTGATTGGCTGACGATTAAGCTCCGCCCTTTTGGCCGCGGGAGCCGCGGCGGCCGCAGATCCTGTGAACAGGCCTCTGGTAAATACAAATTGTTCCTGCGCCCCTGTGCATATATGATAGATCTGGTAAATACAAATAAGTTTGTTTTCATTATCTCACGACCAGAGAGCTTGCTGAAACTCTCATGTAGGGACAATGAAAACAAATAACTTACACTCACTCTCAGGTAACTAGATTGAATTGTGATGGTGCCATAGACAATATGTTGTTATGCAGCAGGTTTAACATGAAATGGCCCAGATGGCAACGAAGATGGCTTAGGGGTCAAATCCAAACAAATCTGACGAATTAAAAAAAACTTCACTTGGATTTCACTTCCTTGGGCATTAAGAACACGTTTAAATCTAACTGTTATTAAAAGTCGCATATTTTCTTGTCTGGTCTTTTTGTGTTTTTGCCAAGCAGTTCATTTTGCTTTGAATGACGCTTATGCCAGTTGCATGCTGTGTTGCCCGTTCCATTTATCGACTGCAAATTACGCTGACTCAATGTTCGAGAGGCTCGGTCAAGTTTGCTGCATCCTCTGTAGCTTGACACCGGTTATTGGCAACATCCAATTGTCTCCCCCCACACTGGGGAGTTATTTATTAAAAGTTGGAGGCATACGCAATACACACGCATACATAATGTGCTGACATACAAGTTTAACCCCTAAGGTCAATATTTGATAGCTTGACTTTATAGCCTCTATTTCAGGTCAAGGTTAAACAATGTTTGCCCGCTTCGATTTTGTTTTTGTTAACTGATATAAAGGTTATGTATTTGGTAACATGCATGTTCAATTTCGCGGTGCAACTAAAATTCCTTGGGGTCATCAGGGGTCATATGTCATGACCTCATTTGACCTGCGAGTGTACGAATCTCGACATTCCTCCAAATGTAGGCAATATGGGCATCAATCGAAAGCACCTGTCCCATAGAATGCACCTGTGACATTAATTTCACATTTTGTTTGTAATTAAAGCGTGTTGTCCTCGGATGACCATCCGTCGCGACAGCTTTATGTATCACCTATCACAACTGTGCACTGGGGTGCAGACAATGCCGCACATTTGTTGATTTGTGTTCTCCCAGGTTTGCATACGTATTCTCATGCGTGCTGTACGTGCTGAATAACATGAACACGTTTATTTTGCTCTACAACATTTTGTTCGGTCGGACCAAGCGCGATCTTCGAAACACGTTTTATCTTCTGTGCCGGCTATGGAGCAAAAGATCAACATCACGCTATACTACTGGAAATAGGCTCACTGTAACGCTCTTGGCGAGAGAAACCAACGTTATAACACACAAACTTATAAAAGCGATATCTTTTGATTTACTGGTCCGCAAACATATGTCACAACATACCATATGACCACAAACCTCATGTATGCGCAGTGGCGTAGCCAAGCCCCCCCCCCCCCCCCCCCGGAGTTCAGGCGGGTCCCTCTGGCGACCGAGCGAGGGCCCCAGTGTTTTGGATGGTGTCAGGCGCCCGCAAAACGCCTTGCGTCGCATAAAAGAACGCCCACGAACCTAAAAAAAAATCATAACACGAATAATAACCACTTGTTTCTCTGTTAACCCTCGCCCTACGGGAGCTTTTTCACCTTCGCCCTACGGGGGGCTGACAGCCCCCCCCCCCGTTAACTTTCAAACCAAGCAACTTAGAGCAATGCGGTAAGAACCAGCATGTTGCCTGTCATGAGAGGAATCTAACAGTATGCGATTTTTAGGTTTCAGGTCAACGGGTGACCTTCCAGGTCAAGTGAATGACCTCGGATCGACCACGTCCAGAGCAGCGATTTGGTCCGTCAGAAAACCTCAAAATGAGAAATTGATAAATGTAAATAAAAAGTCATGTTCCTAAGCGAGTTTTGTCTCAGAAATACAGAAAATGTAATTATTTGTTCGTATCTTGTCCCCAAAAAGTCCAAAAAAGTTATTTCCAAAAATTACGTCATGAGTTTCTTACACTTAGGGAGCCATCACTCGATCATAAATAGAGATATTGCTTTTAAATTTGGTTTGAGTATTGTCCATACTCAGTTATCTCACACATATTCCGGTTTTGCTAACATCTTTGAGAAAAAAAAAATGATTTTGTGGTGATTTTTCTCCCAAAAAAAGTTTTCCCATTTTAGGGGTCGAAAACCCAAAATTTTGGAAATCCGAGATTGCTATTTTATAGAAAATACTATTGTGTATCTTTGCTGAATTGCGTTTGCAATTTGCTTCAAAACTCTGTTTTCTACCATTTTCAAATATTTATCGTTTTTCCACCAACATGACGTCATCAAAACATGATTATCACCTAACATACTTAACCAATTTGAATTAAATTTTACCGCATACGTATAATTGTTGTAAGCTCAGCTACTGAAAAATTTCAGAAAGATGCGCAGCATGTGTAAAAAGTTATTCAAGAAAAACCTGGGGGGCCCTGTCAGTCCCCCCCCCCCCCCCCCCGTAGGGCGAGGGTTAAAGGCCTGTATATGTAAATACATAGAAAAGGGCCCCAGCCAGTGTGGAGACGGAGAGGGCCCTCTACCAGCTTTTAAAGGACCCTGCCGAGCTGCAGAGAGCCCCCTGCCGGCCTTTAGAGGTCCCCTGCCGGCCTTTAGGGGTCCCCTGCCGGTTGTATAGAGCCCCTCTGCCGACCTTTATAGGGTCCTGCTGATCTGTAGATGGTCCCAGCCAATCTGGAGAGGGTCCTCTGCCGGCCTTTAGAGGGCCCTGTCGGTCTGTAGAGGTCCTCTGCCGGCATTTAGAGGGCTGTCAACCTGTAGAGCGCCCTTCCAGCCTTTAGGGGCCCGGACGATCTGTTTTGGTGTCCCAGCCAATCCATGTAGAGGGCCCTCTGCTGGCCTTTAGAGGGTCCTGTCGATCTGTAGAAGGCCCTCTGCCGGCCTTGAGAGGGCCCTGCCGATCTGCAGAGGCCCTCTGCCGGCCTTTAAAGGCCCCTGCCGATCTGATTCAGGATATTATCATTAACCCGCTCCCCGCTGGATGTGGCAGAATCTGCCCCCCCCCCGGATTTTCTCAATAACCTGAAAACAATTATAGATATAGACGTCAATATTTTAGTACCTTATGCTGAATCAATTCCACGTCTTATGAAGAAGAAAAAATCAATGAAAATGGTGTACCTTGGGAGATAATGACGTTTTAGTGACGTCATGTCATGCCATTTTTGGTGGAAGAACGATAAATGTTAGACAAATCGTAGAAAATTGAGTTTTGAAGCAAATCGCAAATAAAAACGCCAAAAGAAAGGAAGTAACATTCTATTCAAAATGGGAATCTCGGATTTTCACAATTTTTAGTTTTTAACCCCCCAAAATCCAAAAACTTAATTGTTTCGTTGTCGAATACTTATTTGTCGTTGTTTTATAACATACTGTACTGTTTTAATTATGTGGGCCCCCATTGGCTACGAGGGCCCCTCTGATCCTACCGCCCCCCCCCCCCCCCCCCCGGGTGAAATCCTGGTTACGCCCCTGTGTATGCGTCTATACTTATTGGTTTCAGTATCAGCCAGATGGTATGTTGTGACATGTTTGCAGGCCAGTCAATATAAAAGTATCGTTTTTAGAGCATTTTGTCTGTCATAAATTTGGTTTATTTCTCCTTTCTTACTATGAACCTTTTTCCAGCCCATTATAGCGTGATGTTCATTTTTGCTCCATAGCCGGCACAGAAGAAAAACATGTCTTCAAAAATCGCACTTGGTCTGTCAGGAAAACTGTTTTAGAGCAAAATAAATTTTTAATGTTATTCAGCACGTATAATAGCATGGGAATATGCCTGCAAACCTGGAAAAAAAATCAACAAATGTGCGGTATTGTTCGCACCCCAGTGCATAGTTGTGATAGGTGATACAGAAAGCTGTCGCGACGGATGGTCATCCAAAGACGATACGCTTTAATTGCAAACAAAATGTGAAATTAATATCACAGGTGCATTCTATGGGACAGGTGCTTTCGAATGATGCTCATATTGCCTACATTTGGAGGAATGTCGAGATTCGTACACTCGCAGGTCAAATGAGGTCATGACATATGACCCCTGTTGACCCCAAATAGTTTCCGTTACACTCCGAAATTTTGGTATGCATGTTACCAAATACATGCTCAAACTTTTGTATAAATTATATAAAATCTGAGCGGGCAAACATTGTTTGACCTTGACCTGAAATAAAGGTTATAAGGTCGAGCGTTACAATCTTGACCTTAGGGGTTAAATTTGTATGTCATCACATTATATGTTGAGCCTATTCTATGGATGTGAGATGTTGAACCGATATATGTTTAGTTTTAGGTTATCTTAGGGTTAATATTCATCAATGAAAATTAGCTTCACACATTTCTTAAACAAGCTTTTACTTAAAGGGGTATCCTGCATATTCAACACTCTGGATACAATAATGTTGTTCCATATCCTGGGTGCTTGACAGAGTAGAGAAAGAAAGAGAATCGTATATTTTAATGAAATCCCAGCACGCATGTTCTTTGCTTTTCAATCGAAGAATAAAATTGCAAGCACTCGCAAAAATATCGGACTAGTGTGCTCATTCACCATCATGCCACCCTCTTCACCAGCGGTATCGCCTTGAGCTTTTCCCTGCCGTGCACACGCTGTCACCGGCGGCGGAGGTGAGCGACCATGGCCTTCGCAATTTAGCCGCCGCAACTCGGCTGTTCCCACATTCACCGTCTCCCGCTCGCCGCGAGTGACCTCAGTCGTGACGTCATATCGCCGAGTGACCTCAGACGTGACGTCATAACGCCGAGCGGTGACACACCGTGGGGTCCGCGTTGTGGGGTCCGCCGCGGGTGTCGGCCGCAGTTCTCCTGCCGCCTGGGACTCGTCCCGGGCTGACGAAGCGCCGGTGGAGCTGAGGCGTAGTTCTGACTGTGTCGGGGCCAGTGTCGGGGTCACCCGTCCGACGCGGCGTCCTGCGCGGCGGCGCGGGCGGGGCGGCTCGGCACTTCCTGCCTCAGCGCGGACCAGGAAGCGTCCCCTCCTTCCTCCCCGGCCCCCAGACCGGGAGGGTCAGGGCCGACCGGCCTCCTCTTCCCAGTCTGGCTAACCAGGAATGCAGTGGTGAAGTGTGAAGGCGAGAGTGCTGATCGTTTAGGGACGGGAAAGTGTGAACCAGGGTGCTGGTTTACAAGAGCGGAAGAGCATGAGTCACATACTAATCAAGCTATTACTAGTATGATGGAAACGATTATCTAGCGCGGTAGTGTCTAGCATGTCATTTTCGATAAATGCAAATGATTGCTTTCAGTTATTGGCTATTGGTGACTGAAAGGATTCACATTGACCAAAAGCATTGTGTAAAGCAGCTATGTATGACCTACCAACTGATTAGCTATGTTTCATTACATAATCATATTATAGCGGTACCCATTCGTGTTATCATTGTCTCCCACGAATTCTGTCGTTGTTTCGCCGGTCACGCACATCGCGTGCGTGCCAGCAGCACTGCCGGCCAGATGGCCCGAGCCCAACAGCAGAGCACGGCTCGGAGAACAAAGAACGTCTCCGGGCTGGAACAGACGTGCATAGTAACTCTCGGCTGCAGAGTCCGGTACGGGGAAGGCTCTGCAAGGAAAGTGTGTGTAGGAGGAGGTGGGATAGTTGAAGAGTAGGCCGATTTCTGTGCGTGAGCCGTAACTATCCTTGACGGAGGATCAGTTGGAATTTGTTGCTGGGGAATTTCGTCTGGCGAGTGTCGGTTGGTGACTAGCACGGGCGGTTCCAGAATCACTATGGAGGGTCATGTGGTCCAATGGTTGCCGTCAGGATCGCCCACCATTGGTTGCCATGTCCCGACTGGGTTAACGTCGCTTACACTAAGAGATACAAGTTGATCGGTTGACATTTATTTGGCATGATACCAAGTGACGTTACATCCACAGATGTGTCATGATGTTACATCCACAGATGTGTCATGATGATGTGTCGACAGTTTCAGATGTAACACGAGTTCCCAATGAGTGGAATGGCTTCAGCTACATTGGGATGAGTTGATTCCGGCGGCATGTTCACTAGTGAGGAACATTTTAGGCTCGGTTCCGTTAAGTTTATTCCTGGATTTTGTCGACATTACCGCTATGCTAGTGGGTTGATAACGCTGTTCGTTTACATGTGAACAGGTTGATAACGTTGTTCATTTACATGTGAACATGACTAGACGTGATAGTCTGTCCCGGTATGTTAACCCGTGCACTGCGCCGAACACGAACTGCAGGGGGGTTGATTTCCGCCCCCCCCCCCCCCCGAGATATCGAAAACTACGCTACATAGCGAGAAGCGGAAAACGGCATTTGATAGCTTGATACATGTTCTATCGAAAGTATTTCGGTATTGTTTTATGTCAGGTCAAAATTGAGGTCACCAGAGGTCATCAAAGGTCAAATTTTCCAGTTTTTTCCTGTTTTAGGACATCGCTCCAGAAATTCCCATATATCTCAGAAACTATGCTAGTTAGAAACAAACGGGAAAAGCAAACGCCAGCCAGTGCAATTTTAAATCGGTAAGGTATCCTCAAATTTGATCTCAGGTTAATATTTGAGGCTCCAGAGGTAAAAAAAGAACAAAAATCCGTTTTTTTTGCTAAATCGTTTTTCGCTATTAACTTTTTACTTAATAAAGATAACGGCAAACTGTTTACGCCATTGTGTGTATCTTGTCAAGGCGCTTCGAATGATATACATGGTGACCTTGTTAAGTTAACTTAAAAATTTGACCTCAGGTCAAGGTCAAGTGGTGACCCAAGTAGGGCATGTTGCATATGGGAAGACGTGTCTCGACGAGACAAACACATTGATGTCTGTTTTACTTCTCTATCTTCATTATGTCGGGAGTTATGGACAAAAAAGGTGATGGTGACCTCGCATGACCTCAAATGACCCAATAGGGGTCACTGAACAAAACTTACACTTGAATCATCAAGAATATCCTATAATAACATGATCCAGAAGTAATGGGACTAATATCATGCATATCCTTGAAATAGGAAGCATTTGTATATTTCCCTCATTGACTTATTATGGGGAGGTTACGAAATTGACCTGACCTTAGGTCACCGATATCAAAATTCCGAGATAAACGAATTGTAAGTACTTATGCCCTCATGACATCCTGTCAGTTTCAAACTGATCGGTGAGAAGAAAAAAAACTGGCTTGGGCACAACTGCAAACATTCTTGGAGGTGGGGTGGGGTCACTTGACCTGGTCTGGTGACCTGACCTGATATGACCCGAGGATATTTTTTTCCTCTTCAAAGTGTGCGCAATTGATATCCTAACAGGTGTGTCAAAACCCGGCGGCGCGCAGCGCTGCCGTTTTTTCACAATATTTGAAAAACCTGAGGGGGGCGGAAATCCCCCCCCCCTGCAGTGCGCGGGTTAAGAGAACCACGGAGCTCGCACCACCAGTACTGAGACACTGCCCAGTGCCCATGCACCAAGGGAACCCGGAAACCCAGCCATAGTATTCCATGGTCAAAACTTGAAAAGCTGACTGAAATATCGGAACCTTTTGATCCATGTCATCATCATCATCACCAAGTTTATTAAACATAAATTAAACAAAACAAAATATGAAAGTAAATCAGAAAGGTGCAAAAGCAAAAAAGCTTAAATCAAGGCACCCTGTCTGAAAAGAAGGATAAATGGTTAACTGCGACCGCCGCCACGGCACAGCTCGCTCTGGTGTAGGTCGAAGCCTCCACACTCACCTCCGGGCACGTCGCGTCCATTTAGGGTGGTGATTGCTGAACAAAATTAAGGAAGATCAGCAAATCGTTTCGAATTTAGCAAGAAATTTTGGAAATGCAAGGCCACCGACCGACCGCCGCCGCCGCCGGTGTGGTCTGTCCCGTATAGTATAATTTGTAGTTGGTCCTTGGGTAATTTATTTCTAAAGTCAGGAAGTAATGTTTGGGAGATGCTGTTGAACAAAATGTCTCTCTGCTCCGTATGATTTTGACATGAAAGGACGAAATGACTAATAGTTTCATTGCGATGTCCGCATTGACAAGAGGGCGTTGTTGCTTTCTGAATACTAAATAAATGAGAATTCAAATAAGTCATATCCATTCTTAGTCTCGCGTGCAAAATATTGCCCTTTTTTATCCAACAGTAAAGTAAATGGGTGGATCGGACGCTCCCAGGTGCTCGCTGAGCTGCTGTTTGAAAGCGGAGTGTGTAAGATGTTGTGTTGTGCTGGGCAGTTCGTTCCATTGTGTGCAAGTTGTGGGGAAAAAATGACTTGTGGTATGATGATGTGCGGCTGGTGGTTTTAGTGTGCATGTTAGCATTTCTGAGTTGTCTGTTGGTGTCTTGAGCTCGAGTGTTTGGCATGATTGCTGTGATGTAGTTTGGGCAACGTTGTCCTGGGTCGTTCAGTTTGTGATAGAGCGTCAGTCTGTGTAAACGTCGTCTCGTTGTTAGTCTGTCCCATCCCAGTTATGTCCGTAGTTTGTCGGAAGGCGTCCTTAATAACCCCCCGGCAACCAGTCTTGCAGCTCTGTTAGACTGGTTGTCTAACAGAGCTGCAAGAGTCTGGTCGCATTATTGTTATGTGTCCGTCATAGATGGCGTCGCAGTAGTCGAAATGAGGCCTAATGTATACTTTGTATATTTGATCTAGAATTGGTCTTGGTATCTGTTTTGCAATGCTATACAGAGGACTGAGCGTTTTGTTTATTTTGCGGCATATTGTGTTTATGTGTTCGTGAAAGCGGAGGTCTTTCACGAACACATCTCGAGTCTGGTCGCATTATTGTTATGTGTCCGTCATAGATGGCGTCGCAGTAGTCGAAATGAGGCCTAATGTATACTTTGTATATTTGATCTAGAATTGGTCTTGGTATGTGTTTTGCAATGCTATACAGAGGACTGAGCGTTTTGTTTATTTTGCGGCATATTGTGTTTATGTGTTGGTGAAAGCGGAGGTCTTTGGAGAAAGTCATGCCAAGGTGCGTGTGATCGTCATGAATTGGCACTGGATCACCTCCGAATGTCAGTGCCGGCGATTGATTATCTTGTTTGTATGAGAATGTCTGCTGAATTGTTTTTTCGATGTTAAATGTAATAGCCCATTCTCTACCGTACTTGTATATTTCGTCGAGGTCGTGCTGTAATGATTGTTGAGTCGCTAGTAAGTCTGCCGTTGTATGTGAGGCGTAGAGTGATGTGTCGTCAGCAAAGAAAAGAATGTCATTTTGAGTCTTGTTTGAGAGTCCGTCTAGATATATGAGTGCAAGTAATGGTCCCAGTACAGAGCCCTGCGGACAGCCAGCGTTTATGATCTGAGTCGTCGAAAAGGTGTCCCGTATTCGTACTCGCTGTCGTCTGTCTTCCAAGTATGATGTAAACCAGTCCAACAGTCGTCCAGTGATTCCAAAGTCGTGGTTACACTTGTATAGTAGACCCTGATGCCAAATTTTGTCAAAATATTTGGAAATGTCGAGATATATAGCAGTGAAGTCACGTCCTGAGTCGAGAGATTTGTATAGGTTGTGAGTCAAATATAGTAGTTGTTGCTGAGTGCTATGGCGCTGTCTGTATCCACTTTGTTTGTCAGAGAGAAGAGAATGTTCAGTAAAATGACCTTTCTATATACTATTTTTTCAAAGACTTTGGAAAGGGCCGAAAGAATACTAATTGGTCGATAGCAAGAACAATCCGATGGAGAACCTTTGTTCTTGAATATTGGTTTTACGTGTGCTTCTTTAAATCTACTTGGAAATTTGCCTGACTCTAGGGACTTGTTGAATAATTTTGCTAATGGTTTGGAGATCAAAAGTGCAATCAGTTTAAGCAATTTTACTGGTATTCCATCTGGGCCGGTTGACTTGTTTGGGTCCAGGGAGTTGAGAATGCGGAGAACTTCTTGCTCGGATGCGACAATATTTTCAAGTGAGGGCAACGGTAGTGTATGAGCTTTGTTTGGTGTGGGTTTGTGAGTCTCCGGAATATTAAGGGTAGATTGAGCAGCAAAGTGGTCGTTTAATAGCGTCGCCTTTTCGTCGTCATGGACGAATGAAAATGATTTGACACGTAGCCGCTGTTGTATATGAAGTGTTTTCAGATAGGAGGTCTCAGGACGTATTGTGGAAAGTGTGGTGAGTTACGTTGCATGCATGCATTAGGTTCTAAAGATGTGTTGAAGTTCGCCTTATGACCTTCACTATCGGGCGCCTCGGGTGCTGCGCAGAGCTGGCACAGCTCCGAGCCAGCTCCGCGCCAGCTCCGCGCCAGCTCCGAGCCAGCTCCGCGCCAGCTCCGCGCCAGCTCCGCGCCAGCTCCGCGCCAGCTCCGCGCCAGCTCCGCGCCAGCTCCGCGCCAGCTCCGCGCCAGCTCCGAGCCAGCTCCGCGCCAGCTCCGCGCCAGCTCCGAGCCAGCTCCGCGCCAGCTCCGAGCCAGCTCCGCGCCAGCTCCGAGCCAGCTGTGGTGGAGCTCTGGGCTGCTGACATCTGAGCTGCGGTGTTTGTGTCGTCTGGTGCTGGAACTCGGCCCGTGATGAACCACGGCACGGCGGGGCGGTGATCGGATCAACCGTCTGCCAACACTGCCCCCCAGTCCACGCCCCCATCACCACCGCCGTCACATGTGTTCCCAGCCGGGCACGGCACGCTCCCGCCCCAGGTGATGGGTTGACTCGGTCACCACCGCCAGCGACGGGGCGTCGGACAGTGGGCGCGACTCCAGCTGGCAACCAGCTTGGAAAACGACCGACACGACGTCGGCATGGGGTGCCATAGGATATCGGGACTGATGGTTTGGAGCATTGTCGACAGTTTTGGAGTTTGGAGCATTGTCATTGCATTGTCAGCATTGTCATTGTTTTGAAGCATTGTCGACAGTTTTGGAGTTTGGAGCATTGTCATTGCATTGTCAGCATTGTCATTGTTTTGGAGCATTGTCATTGCATTGTCAGCATTGTCATTGTTTTGGAGCATTGTCGACAGTTTTGGAGTTTGGAGCATTGTCATTGCATTGTCAGCATTGTCATTGTTTTGGAGCATTGTCGACAGTTTTGGAGTTTGGAGCATTGTCATTGCATTGTCAGCATTGTCATTGTTTTGGAGCATTGTCGACAGTTTTGGAGTTTGGAGCATTGTCATTGCATTGTCAGCATTGTCATTGTTTTGGAGCATTGTCGACAGTTTTGGAGTTTGGAGCATTGTCATTGCATTGTCAGCATTGTCATTGTTTTGGAGCATTGTCGACAGTTTTGGAGTTTGGAGCATTGTCATTGCATTGTCAGCATTGTCATTGTTTTGGAGCATTGTCGACAGTTTTGGAGTTTGGAGCATTGTCATTGCATTGTCAGCATTGTCATTGTTTTGGAGCATTGTCGACAGTCGTTCGATGGCGATTGATATGCTGTGCTCTGATCGATGTGCTGTGCACCGGACAGAACAAGTGTGTCACAGCGCCGTTTCTGTCACAATCGCCCACAGCTGCATGACCGGGGCTCGGTGGGTTTCAGTCATCTGAGGCCGGCGGATGTGTGACTCACGGTGCCTGACTGGCTCGGCAATATGCGGCAGCATGCGGAGCTGACGTTATGTCACGTCACGAAGGCCGGCTGTCACCGTGCCCTTCCTTTGTATAACCCGGGAAATCTCGCCTCGGCCTCCGCGCGGGCTCCGAGCGGGCTCCACGCAGACTCCGAGCGGGCCCGTCACGTGCCTCCGTTGTGACGCTGGTCGCCGCCTCAGCCGGTCAGGGTCACTAGATGAACGGGCCCGGCCGAAATTGATGGCCGCGGCCGACGGACTGCCATCGATTGCCGCCTGGTCAGCTGACGCCAGCCGCTGGACGGGGAGAAAATGACACAAACCCGATTACGAGCCTGCTCCATCCAGGTGGAGAAAGCCGAAAGGAGCATAAACCGCGGTACGAACGTGCTCCAAAGTCACGTGGTGGTACCAGGTTATGATGATAGCTTCTGCGCGTCTAATGGTCTGGCCATGTAACTGCCATTTTGATGGTATTTTTGCAGCATGATGTCAACAGGAACCCAGCACTTTGTATCAAGTTTTTGTCCATTATTTCCCAGTCGGCGGGCGGGAGTGACGTCACCGCCACTGAGGTCGTATGTGCGGCTACTGTCTGGGCGGGCGTTTGGTGCCGGTCGGCGCGCCGGTGCGCCGCCCCTCGTGCCCACTGCCGCCGACGCTGCTGCCTCCAAGCTCCACGCCCGCCCGCTTTGTCCCGTCCTCGTGCATGTGCCGCGTGCCGCATCTTCTCGCGGTGTGACGTCAACAAGCTGTCTCGCCGCGAGCCGCGATTCGCGGCACCCCTGGCCTTGGTTGCCTGTCTGCAGCGGCCCCGTGCCGGCCACGACCGCCGCCGCCGGCCGCTGCCGTATACGGTCGGTCGGACGGACAGGCTGGACTGCTGCTGCAGCAGTGCTTCAGCGGCGCAGCAGCAGCGGCAGCGCGCCCGTTCGCTGTTCGCTGTGTGGTGCCCCGGCCGGTGCCGCCGCCGGCTCCCGTGCGCGTGCGTGCCTCCGCACGGCCGCCCGCGCCGTCAGTCAGTGCGCGTTCGGGGCGGGTTGCGGTTGTGGCGGCTCCGCTGTTCCGTGTTGGTCGTGTGCGGCCCTGCGCGCGGACAGGCGGCGTCGGAGCTCGCAGGCAAGTTTGCGAAATCGATAGCGTTGTTATTGAGCTGCCCCCCGGCGGAGGTCGCGGCCGCTGAGCGGAGACGGTGAGACGGTGGGGATGGGGAACTGAACGGACGGGTGGGGAGCTGGACGGACGGGTGGGGAATTGGACGGACTGGTGGGGAACTGGACGGACGGGTGGGGAACTGGACGGACGGGATGGGGAACTGGACGGACGGGATGGGGAACTGGACGGACGGGTGGGGAACTGGACGGACGGGATGGGGAGCTGGACGGACGGGTGGGGAACTGGACGGACGGGATGGGGAGCTGGACGGACGGGATGGGGAACTGGACGGACGGGTGGGGAACTGGACGGACGGGATGGGGAGCTGGACGGACGGGATGGGGAACTGGACGGACGGGATGGGGAGCTGGACGGACGGGATGGGGAACTGGACGGACGGGTGGGGAACTGGACGGACGGGTGGGGAACTGGACGGACGGGTCAGGTTGGCTCCTGGACGGGCGCGGTCAGAGTTTGTCAAATGCGTCATTAAACTTTGGAATTAGATAATTACCTGCCCTCTTGCTCGGCGGGTCAGGGTCAGGTCTGGATGCCGTCATTCATATTCCTTTCCCCGAACACCGACTATGAACAGGCGCCAGGGTTTATTATTGATCAGCTGATCGGTAAAAGTTGCAAATTGCCACAAATTTTGGTTGCGTTGTGGGTGCTGTCAAGTTGTAGTACATGATGAATGTCTTGTGGTTCTATACTTGCTAAGTTCTGCCGGACGTGCTGTGCGAAATGGTGGCCTGACGAAGAACAAGTGACTAATTGATGCACCGCAAAATTAATGACCATTTTAACATGATCAGCCGTTCAACAAGAGTTAAATAACTAAATTTACCGAGTGGAATATGTTTGCTCTTTTCTCTTCCGTAGTATGTTTTGGCTGTGCAAAGCACACCATTCGCTAATTATTGTTGCATTTCCATTTTCATAGCAGCCTTTCTTGCTCATATTTTGTGTACATGTATTTAACACGCGCCCTGGAGGGCCTCTGAGAATTACACGCACTGGAGGAGGCGTATTCCGTCACCCCTAATACCTCGGCCCCATAACAGCCACAATAACGAAATATGTAGGGTAGAGAGGTGCTGTGGGGATCTCTTTTGTGGAAATTGAATGACTAGGTCAACGTCTTCAAGGTCAAATGAGGTTAAATATGCTCAATTTTGCTTGTTATGCGCTCCTTGGCTTGACATTGTTTGGAACTCAGTGATTGCATGTATATACCCCCAAAATGGGTTTAATGATCTGTTGGAATGTCTAATGATACAATAGGTATGATATAAGTTGGCATTTGACCGCAGGTCATTTACATATCAACATTTCACTGCGGTCATTTTGGAGACATTTTGACGTTTTTTATACTTTGATGGCATATAACTCAAAAAGTTTTCGGCCGATTTGTATTTGTATTCTTTAAACGACGTGTCATTCATTTGTTAGCAGGTACACAATAAATGATGCATATCGACCAGTAAAATCGGGAGATATTAAATAAATAAAAACAGGAGGGGTGTGCGGATTTCCCCCCCCCCCCCCCCCCTCTCTCCAGTGCGCGTTTTAAATACTGTTTTAAAACATACGTTTCCTCGCCTCAAGCATATCAACTTCTTGACTCAGCATGATTCAAATTCAATCTCAACATGACTCAACTCTCGTTCTCAATATACTTGCTTACCTTCATGCACATTGCGAGGGTGACAGCATGAGGTTACGTATCCGGTAACCTGCTCCTGCATGCTAGTTGTTTGATGAGCGATGCACTATTTTATGTACAGCTCTGTTGTATGGTGAGCACTGAGCGCTGAGCACTGAGCAATGGGCGCTGAGCACAGAGCGCTGAGCACTGAACACTGAACACTGAACACTGAACACTGAGCAGCACTCCTGACACTCGTGTCTGATATGCATGTCTTGCCGCCGAAGTGAAACCGTTCTTCTGAAGCTTTGCTTTGTCTCCCGTTTGTCCCTTGCTTGTTTGCTTATTTGTGTATTTATCCCTCATCACAGTTAGCAATTTTAGTTTGAATCATTTTTAGTTTGATCCCTGAATGTTCCAGAAAATCCATTCAATTTCATTCAACCATTCAATCCATTCAACTTAGCAAAGCTGATGCATTTTGGTTAGAGTTTATTCAGTCTCTTTAACCGAATAAAGTTTGCTTCATCATCCGTTAACCCTATTTGTAACAGGCTCCTGGCTACCCCTATTTGTAAGAGGGGGGTCCGCCCCCCCCCCCCCCCCCCCCCCGGAGATCTCGAGATCAACTCGTCCGATTTTCACAAATGAAATGGTGTTTGGTTCCCCTCAACACGATCTACATTTCTTTAAAATAAAAACAATCTAAATTTTTGATAGGGGGCAAAAACCACAAATTTTAGTGGTATTTTTAATCCAACATAGCTTTCATGTTTATCGACCGATTTTAACACAACTAATACGAATCGGTAGAGATTGAATTGGAAATTGATATATGACAGTGGCGTTTGAAAATTCAAAAATCATAGGCGTGTGCAGGTCACTCAATATGGGGGTGAAGTAAATGCGTAATAAAACAATTTTTTGATGTTTTTTTTAATAAATGAAATGGAATGTGATTGTGACATTAGACAAAACAGTTAAAAATCTTCTTTTTTTGCCATAGGAGGTACCAGGTTAGTGAAAAAGGGGGGTAAAATTGGGAAAATTATTAACCGCAGACAAGTTGCTACCCAGCACTATAAATATGTTACTGATCGTAGATAGTTCCTTTGTGCATGTTGTACTTCATCATAGGCGTATCCAGGATCCAAACTGGGGCGGCTCAATACCTTTTGATAAGTATATTATCCACTATTATGATACTAACTAATCAACAGTGACTATTTCACTTACAACTTCAATTAACATTGCTTACCCCCTTTTACCCTACCCGAACTCGCCTATTATCTTATAATCGTTCGTAGAGTAGCCTGTGGTGCGTGTTTCATCCGAAAACTACAGTATGTTATGTCATTGTACGCACATGCCTCTTAGTTTCCTTGCAATAATATGACCCCCTTTCTTCCATTCCTGAGCGCGCCTCTGCAAAAAATGACTTTATTCCCTTTTCTGGCCTCGTATGTGCATATATCATTATAAGCTAACCGTCTATTGCGCCGTTATCGCTGGCATATCGTCATCACCAAGCCAGTCACCCTCCTTTTCATGTGCCTGAACACGCCCCTGAAACTCTATATGTAATAAATTATGCAAATAATGGAAGCAGAAGCTATTTTTTACATCTTGATAACTATAAATGCCCCTTACATTGCTCTATTTGCTTCCCGCCAAGCATTGAATACTTCCTGGAAATCCCCCCTTTTCAAGCCCCTGAAACCGCCTCTGCCATGGAATTTTTTATGATATTTCATTAACATCAACTAATTTGCACTTGTTGCAATCACCGTGAACCGATGTAACTCCTTCATACTTGAGGCAGTTAGGAAGAAACCGTGAAGATCGCATTTCCGTATTATCGCCAAATATCGCCTCCGAACCCACCCAAAACTGTACCCTGGAACCGCCTCTGTTTAGGTTAAGAACTCAAAATTTTGACTCCAACTGCGGTATTGAATTCTATGAAAAGTCCCAAAATTTAATAGGCCTGCTCCCAGCCGTTCTGGAGATATCTGCGAAAAACATGAGGGGGGGGGGGGAATCCGCCCCCCCCCCCCCCCCCTCCTGTTACAAATAGGGTTAACCCGCGAGTTACTGGGGGGGCTATTTCCCCCCCCCCCCCTCCCGTTATTTTGCAATAACTCTTAAACGAACACCGGTATCGTCGCGAAACTTGCAGTACCTTCTCTCACATCAATTCTACACATGTTGGCAAAAGGAAAAATATGAGGTTATGATAGGTCAACCGGGAATGACGTCAGAGTGACGTCATGTTCTTCGGTTTTGGTTGCAAAATAATGGTATGTATGTATGTATTTAGGTGCTTCCACAATGTGGGTTTTCTAGCAACCACGTCGATGAACATATAATACACAAATGTTTAAAACTAGGCTTACGACACGACACATTTCGACACAAGTTAACATTTACCTGCTTGACAGGTGATAGGTCAAGGCAGGTTTAAAGGCACCGCTGCTCTTGGCGGCTGACGCACGCACCTCTGCGGGTAGCCTGTTCCATGCATTGGATGCGCGAAATACAAAAGAACGACGGCCAAACTCGGTTCGGACACGCGGCAGCTGCAGCAGCTCATCGGTAGTTGCCCGAGTGGCACGAGCGGAGACTTCGGAGCGGCGAACTACACGCTCTCGCAGAATCTCCGGTGCACGAGTGGCTATGAGGATGTCTCGTATGAACATGACATCGCGTTCGCATATCAGGTCGTCAATTTTGAGCCATCCCAGCTCACGCAGCACGGGTGTCACTCGGTCACGGCACCCGATATTACTGACGATACGGGCGCCAAAGTTCAAAGCTTTTTGCACGCGGTGTTTCTGTGTCGCGGTGCAGCTTCCCCAGACGGACAGGCAGTAGCGCACATGGGGGAACACAAGTGCTTCGATCAGCAGCCGTTTAGTTTCGGTGGGGAGACGGTATCTCATCCTTGCGAGTCCAACGAGAATACCGTAACAGCGGCGCACGATGGCCGATATCTGCAGCTCCCACGAGAGGCACGAATCGACGGTTTGCGGAAAACGCTGTCAAAAGTACGATGTTTGAGATACACTCAATTGTCTTAAATCGAATTACTGACAATAGACCAGGCTATCAAACTGCTATCTCGGATTTTTGAGTTTTTTTTAATTTAAAATTTTGAGAAATCCATTTTTTTTTACAAAATTTTCAAGAAAAATCGAAATTATAAAAAAACGGAATATATGTGATTGAGACGTGTGCGGTGAATATGTGTACCAAATTTGAAGTCGATATCTTCAAAAATGACTGAGTTATGACCTTTAAATGACAAAAATCGACCACCTCTCACAGCATTACTATGCATAAAAAAATGCATTTTCATTTTTGCTTTTTACTTCTATTTATATGGAACAAACAATGTTCTAAGGTCATTTTACGCGTTCTAGACGATAAACAAACCCATAAACATGTGTTACAACGCCTAATGACCGTAATCTGCAGTTTGACCTCGTGACCTCGGATGACCTTGACCTGACCCAATGTCATAAACAGCTTAGAATGGTACTTAGAAGTGTCAGACACACGAATCATACCGATTTATCGACAGCTTATGCGTTTAATATCGCAATTTTGCGCGACAATTCCATCCATCGAGACCTTTTGACACGGTCAAACATTTTGTACTTGACCTGACCTGTGACGTCATCGGTGACCCCGAGGTCAACAATATTATGTTTCCCTCGATAAATTTCCAAGAGCTATCGAATGCCGTTTGAATGTTTACATTCGCTCCAGTAGTTCCGGAGATCCGAGGGGGGGCAATAAATAGCCCCCCCCCCCCCCCCCAGTAAGTCGCGTTATGAAATATACCCCAGTAACTCGCGGGTTAATGCACAGGGAAGTTAAATCCCAAGAATTTACTATTTTGTTCTCGTTTGCTCCCAACTCTTTTTCCATGGGTTCGAACAGTTGTCTCGGCAGTTTGTTGAGCCTCTGGGTCGAGACTCGGCAGCCACTGGAGCCCTGTCTCCTGGATACGGCGGTAGCCGAGACTCGGCAGCCACTGGAGCCCTGTCTCCTGGATACGGCGGTAGCCGAGACTCGGCAGCCACTGGAGCCCTGTCTCCTGGATACGGCGGTAGCCGAGACTCAGCAGCCACTGGAGCCCTGTCTCCTGGATACGGCGGTAGCCGAGACACGGCAGCCACTGAAGCCCTGTCTCCTGGATACGGCGGTAACCGAGACTCAGCAGCCACTGGAGCTCTGTCTCCTGTCTCCTGGATACGGCGGTAGCCGAGACTCGGCAGCCACTGGAGCCCTGTCTCCTGTCTCCTGGATACGGCGGTAGCCGAGACTCAGCAGCCACTGGAGCCCTGTCTCCTGGATACGGCGGTAACCGAGACTCAGCAGCCACTGGAGCTCTGTCTCCTGTCTCCTGGATACGGCGGTAGCCGAGACTCGGCAGCCACTGGAGCCCTGTCTCCTGGATACGGCGGTAGCCGAGACTCAGCAGCCACTGGAGCCCTGTCTCCTGGATACGGCGGTAACCGAGACTCAGCAGCCACTGGAGCTCTGTCTCCTGTCTCCTGGATACGGCGGTAGCCGAGACTCGGCAGCCACTGGAGCCCTGTCTCCTGTCTCCTGGATACGGCGGTAGCCGAGACTCAGCAGCCACTGGAGCCCTGTCTCCTGTCTCCTGGATACGGCGGTAGCCGAGACTCGGCAGCCACTGGAACCCTGTCTCCTGTCTCCTGGATACGGCGGTAGCCGAGACTCAGCAGCCACTGGAGCCCTGTCTCCTGTCTCCTGGATACGGCGGTAGCCGAGACTCAGCAGCCACTGGAGCCCTGTCTCCTGTCACCTGGATACGGCGGTAGTCGAGACTCGGCAGCCACTGGAGCCCTGTCTCCTGGATACGGCGGTAGCCGAGACTCAGCAGCCACTGGAGCCCTGTCTCCTGGATACGGCGGTAGCCGAGACTCGGCAGCCACTGGAGCCCTGTATCCTGGATACGGCGGTAGCCGAGACTCAGCAGCCACTGGAGCCCTGTCTCCTGGATGCGGCGGTAGCCGAGACTCGGCAGCCACTGGAGCCCTGTCTCCTGGATACGGCGGTAGCCGAGACTCAGCAGCCACTGGAGCCCTGTCTCCTGGATACGGCGTTAGCCGAGACTCAGCAGCCACTGGAGCCCTGTCTCCTGGATACGGCGGTAGCCGAGACTCGGCAGCCACTGGATCCCTGTCTCCTGGATACGGCGGTAGCCGAGACTCAGCAGCCACTAGAGCCCTGTCTCCTGGATACGGCGGTAGCCGAGACTCGGCAGCCACTGGAGCCCTGTCTCCTGGATACGGCGGTAGTCGAGACTCGGCACCCACTGGAGCCCTGTCTCCTGTCTCCTGGATACGGCGGTAGCCGAGACTCAGCAGCCACTGGAGCCCTGTCTCCTGTCTCCTGGATACGGCGGTAGCCGAGACTCAGCAGCCACTGGAGCCCTGTCTCCTGTCTCCTGGATACGGCGGTAGCCGAGACTCAGCAGCCACTGGAGCCCTGTCTCCTGTCTCCTGGATACGGTGGTGGCCGAGACTCAGCAGCCACTGGAGCCCTGTCTCCTGTCTCCTGGATACGGTGGTAGCCGAGACTCAGCAGCCACTGGAGCCCTGTCTCCTGGATACGGCGGTAGCCGAGACTCAGCAGCCACTGGAGCCCTGTCTCCTGTCTCCTGGATACGGCGGTAGCCGAGACTCAGCAGCCACTGGAGCCCTGTATCCTGGATACGGCGGTAACCGAGACTCAGCAGCCACTGGAGCCCTGTCTCCTGGATACGGCGGTAGCCGAGACTCAGCAGCCACTGGAGCCCTGTATCCTGGATACGGCGGTAGCCGAGACTCGGCAGCCACTGGAGCCCTGTCTCCTGTCTCCTGGATACGGTGGTAGCCGAGACTCAGCAGCCACTGGAGGCCGGTCTCCTGGATACGGCGGTAGCCGAGACTCAGCAGCCACTGGGGCCCTGTCTCCTGTCTCCTGGATACGGCGGTAGCCGAGACTCAGCAGCCACTGGAGCCCTGTCTCCTGTCTCCTGGATATGGCGGTAGCCGAGACTCAGCAGCCACTGGAGCCCTATCTCCTGGATACGGCGGTAGCCGAGACTCAGCAGCCACTGGAGCCCTGTCTCCTGGATACGGCGGTAGCCGAGACTCAGCAGCCACTGGAGGCCTGTCTCCTGGATACGGCGGTAGCCGAGACTCAGCAGCCACTGGAGCCCTGTCTCCTGTCTCCTGGATACGGCGGTAGCCGAGACTCAGCAGCCACTGGAGCCCTGTCTCCTGTCTCCTGGATATGGCGGTAGCCGAGACTCAGCAGCCACTGGAGCCCTATCTCCTGGATACGGCGGTAGCCGAGACTCAGCAGCCACTGGAGCCCTGTCTCCTGGATACGGCGGTAGCCGAGACTCAGCAGCCACTGGAGCCCTGTCTCCTGTCTCCTGAATACGGCGGTAGCCGAGACTCAGCAGCCACTGGAGCCCTGTATCCTGGATACGGCGGTAGCCGAGACTCAGCAGCCACTGGAGCCCTGTCTTCTGTCTCCTGGATACGGCGGTAGCCGAGACTCAGCAGCCACTGGAGCCCTGTCTCCTGTCTCCTGGATACGGCGGTAGCCGAGACTCGGCAGCCACTGGAGCCCTGTCTCCTGTCTCCTGGATACGGCGGTAGCCGAGACTCAGCAGCCACTGGAGCCCTGTCTCCTGTCTCCTGGATACGGCGGCAGCCGAGACTCAGCAGCCACTGGAGCCCTGTCTCCTGGATACGGCGGTAGCCGAGACTCGGCAGCCACTGGAGCCCTGTCTCCTGTCTCCTGGATACGGCGGTAGCCGAGACTCGGCAGCCACTGGAGCCCTGTCTCCTGTCTCCTGGATACGGCGGTAGCCGAGACTCGGCAGCCACTGGAGGCCTTCTCCTGGATACGGCGGTAGCCGAGACTCGGCAGCCACTGGAGCCCTGTCTCCTGGATACGGTGGTAGCCGAGACTCAGCAGCCACTGGAGCCCTGTCTCCTGGATACGGCGGTAGCCGAGACTCAGCAACCACTGGAGCCCTGTCTCCTGGATACGGCGGTAGCCGAGACTCGGCAGACACTGGAGCCCTGTCTCCTGGATACGGCGGTAGCCGAGACTCGGCAGCCACTGGAGCCCTGTCTCCTGTCTCCTGGATACGGCGGTAGCCGAGACTCCGCAACCACTGGAGCCCTGTCTCCTGGATACGGCGGTAGCCGAGACTCGGCAGCCACTGGAGCCCTGTCTCCTATCTCCTGGATACGGCGGTAGCCGAGACTCAGCAGCCACTGGAGCCCTGTCTCCTGTCTCCTGGATACGGCGGTAGCCGAGACTCAGCAGCCACTGGAGCCCTGTCTCCTGTCTCCTGGATACGGCGGTAGCCGAGACTCAGCAGCCACTGGAGCCCTGTCTCCTGGATACGGCGGTAACCGAGACTCAGCAGCCACTGGAGCCCTGTCTCCTGTCTCCTGGATACGGCGGTAGCCGAGACTCAGCAGCCACTGGAGCCCTGTATCCTGGATACGGCGGTAGCCGAGACTCAGCAGCCACTGGAGCCCTGTCTCCTGGATACGGCGGTAGCCGAGACTCAGCAGCCACTGGAGCCCTGTCTCCTGGATACGGCGGTAGCCGAGACTCAGCAGCCACTGGAGCCCTGTCTCCTTTCTCCTGGATACGGCGGTAGCCGAGACTCAGCAGCCACTGGAGCCCTGTCTCCTGGATACGGCGGTAGCCGATACTCAGCAGCCACTGGAGCCCTGTCTCCTGGATACGGCGGTAGCCGAGACTCAGCAGCCACTGGAGCCCTGTCTCCTGTCTCCTGGATACGGCGGTAGCCGAGACTCAGCAGCCACCGGAGCCCTGTCTCCTGGATACGGCGGTAGCCGAGACTCAGCAGCCACTGGAGCCCTGTCTCCTGGATACGGCGGTAGCCGAGACTCAGCAGCCACTGGAGCCCTGTCTCCTGGATCGGCGGTAGCCGAGACTCAGCAGCCACTGGAGCCCTGTATCCTGAATACGGCGGTAGCCGAGACTCAGCCGCC
>JAXIVJ010011770.1:0-42498 GCA_036785665.1 Chirona hameri | reverse complement strand
CTCTGAAGGGTAGACCAGTACGCGACATAAGATCAGTGTTTCTCTCTGGAGGGTACACCAGTACGCGACATAAGATCAGTGTTTCTCTCTGGAGGGTACACCAGTACGCGACATAAGATCAGTGCTTCTCTCTGGAGGGTACACCAGTACGCGACATAAGATCAGTGCTTCTCTCTGGAGGGTACACCAGTACGCGACATAAGATCAGTGTTTCTCTCTGGAGGGTAGACCAGAACGCGACATAAGATCAGTGCTTCTCTCTGGAGGGTACACCAGTACGCGACATAATATAAGTGCTTCTCTCTGGAGGGTAGACCAGTACGCGACATAAGATCAGTGCTTCTCTCTGGAGGGTAGACCAGTACGCGACATAAGATCAGTGCTTCTCTCTGGAGGGTACACCATTAAGCGACATAAGATCAGTGCTTCTCTCCGGAGGGTACACCAGTACGCGACATAATATAAGTGCTTCTCTCTGGAGGGTAGACCAGTACGCGACATAAGATCAGTGCCTCTCTCTGGAGGGTAGACCAGTACGTGACATAAGATCAGTGCTTCTCTCTGGAGGGTACACCAGTACGCGACATAAGATCAGTGCTTCTCTCTGGAGGGTAGACCAGTACGCGACACAAGATCAGTGTTTCTCTCTGGAGGGTACACCAGTACGCGACATAAGATCAGTGCTTCTCTCTGGAGGGTACACCAGTAAGTGACATAAGATCAGTGCTTCTCTCTGGAGGGTACACCAGTACGCGACATAATATAAGTGCTTCTCTCTGGAGGGTAGACCAGTACGTGACATAAGATCAGTGCTTCTCTCTGGAGGGTACACCAGTACGCGACATAAGATCAGTGCTTCTCTCTGGAGGGTAGACCAGTACGCGACATAAGATCAGTGCTTCTCTCTGAAGGGTAGACCAGTACGCGACATAAGATCAGTGCTTCTCTCTGGAGGGTAGACCAGGACCGACATAAGATCAGTGCTTCTCTCTGGAGGGTACACCAGTACGCGACATAAGATCAGTGCTTCTCTGGAGGGTACACCAGTACGCGACATAAGATCAGTGTTTCTCTCTGGAGGGTACACCAGTACGCGACATAAGATCAGTGCCTCTCTCTGGAGGGTACACCAGTACGCGACATAAGATCAGTGCTTCTTTCTGGAGGGTACACCAGTACGCGACATAAGATCAGTGCTTCTCTCTGGAGGGTAGACCAGTACGCGACATAAGATCAGTGCTTCTCTCTGGAGGGTACACCAGTACGCGACATAAGATCAGTGCTTCTCTCTGGAGGGTAGACCAGTACGCGACATAAGATCAGTGCTTCTCTCTGGAGGGTAGACCAGTACGCGACATAAGATCAGTGCTTCTCTCTGGAGGGTAGACCAGTACGCGACATAAGATCAGTGCTTCTCTCTGGAGGGTAGACCAGTACGCGACATAAGATCAGTGCTTCTCTCTGGAGGGTACACCAGTACGCGACATAAGATCAGTGCTTCTCTCTGGAGGGTACACCAGTACGCGACATAAGATCAGTGCTTCTCTCTGGAGGGTAGACCAGTACGCGACATAAGATCAGTGCTTCTCTCTGGAGGGTAGACCAGTACGCGACATAAGATCAGTGCTTCTCTCTGGAGGGTAGACCAGTACGCGACATAAGATCAGTGCTTCTCTCTGGAGGGTAGACCAGTACGCGACATAAGATTAGTGCTTCTCTCTGGAGGGTACACCAGTACGCGACATAAGATCAGTGCTTCTCTCTGGAGGGTAGACCAGTACGCGACATAAGATCAGTGCTTCTCTCTGGAGGGTAGACCAGTACGCGACATAAGATCAGTGCTTCTCTCTGGAGGGTAGACCAGTACGCGACATAAGATTAGTGCTTCTCTCTGGAGGGTACACCAGTACGCGACATAAGATCAGTGCTTCTCTCTGGAGGGTAGACCAGAACGCGACATAAGATTAGTGCTTCTCTCTGGAGGGTACACCAGTACGCGACATAAGATCAGTGCTTCTCTCTGGAGGGTAGACCAGTACGCGACATAAGATCAGTGCTTCTCTCTGGAGGGTACACCAGTACGCGACATAAGATCAATGTTTCTCTCTGGAGGGTAGACCAGTACGCGACATAAGATCAGTGCTTCTCTCTGGAGGGTAGACCAGTACGCGACATAAGATCAGTGCTTCTCTCTGGAGGGTACACCAGTACGCGACATAAGATCAATGTTTCTCTCTGGAGGGTACACCAGTACGCGACATAAGATCAGTGCTTCTCTCTGGAGGGTACACCAGTACGCGACATAAGATCAGTGCTTCTCTCTGGAGGGTAGACCAGTACGCGACATAAGATCAGTGCTTCTCTCTGGAGGGTACACCAGTACGCGACATAAGATCAGTGCTTCTCTCTGGAGGGTACACCAGTACGCGACATAAGATCAGTGCTTCTCTCTGGAGGGTAGACCAGTACGCGACATAAGATCAGTGCTTCTCTCTGGAGGGTAGACCAGTACGCGACATAAGATCAGTGTTTCTCTCTGGAGGGTAGACCAGTACACGACATAAGATCAGTGCTTCTCTCTGGAGGGTAGACCAGTACGCGACATAAGATCAGTGCTTCTCTCTGGAGGGTAGACCAGAACGCGACATAAGATTAGTGCTTCTCTCTGGAGGGTACACCGGTACGCGACATAAGATCAGTGCTTCTCTCTGGAGGGTAGACGAGTACGCGACATAAGATCAGTGCTTCTCTCTGGAGGGTACACCAGTACGCGACATAAGATCAATGTTTCTCTCTGGAGGGTAGACCAGTACGCGACATAAGATCAGTGCTTCTCTCTGGAGGGTAGACCAGTACGCGACATAAGATCAGTGCTTCTCTCTGGAGGGTACACCAGTACGCGACATAAGATCAATGTTTCTCTCTGGAGGGTACACCAGTACGCGACATAAGATCAGTGCTTCTCTCTGGAGGGTACACCAGTACGCGACATAAGATCAGTGCTTCTCTCTGAAGGGTAGACCAGTACGCGACATAAGATCAGTGCTTCTCTCTGGAGGGTAGACCAGTACGCGACATAAGATCAGTGCTTCTCTCTGGAGGGTACACCAGTACGCGACATAAGATCAGTGCTTCTCTCTGGAGGGTACACCAGTACGCGACATAAGATCAGTGCTTCTCTCTGGAGGGTAGACCAGTACGCGACATAAGATCAGTGCTTCTCTCTGGAGGGTAGACCAGTACGCGACATAAGATCAGTGTTTCTCTCTGGAGGGTAGACCAGTACACGACATAAGATCAGTGCTTCTCTCTGGAGGGTAGACCAGTACGCGACATAAGATCAGTGCTTCCCTCTGGAGGGTACACCAGTACGCGACATAAGATCAGTGCCTCTTTCTGGAGGGTAGACCAGTACGCGACATAAGATCAGTGCTTCTCTCTGGAGGGTACACCAGTACGCGACATAAGATCAGTGCTTCTCTCTGGAGGGTACACCAGTACGCGACATAAGATCAATGCCAACTGAGATTAGAGTGCACGGATAAACTTCATTTGCTTTACCTTTCCATGACAATGTCGTCTTTGCTGCCAGCAAGCTCATTTTACCAGTATCAGAAGCAATCACGTGCAGCATAAATTCCATATCAGAAGCATACATCAAAACATAAATTCCCCGTGTGGTCGTGGCGACGCATCACGGCTATGGAGTAATCATCTGCCGACAACGTATAACGCGGCGTTATTAGCCGTTTTCACGAAGGATTTTGCGTTTGGGACGATTGGGGCGTTTGGGGCGATTGGGGCGTTTGGGGCGTTTGGGGCGTTTGGGGCGTTTGGGGCGATTGGGTCTATAGCTCGTAAGAACGCGGCTTTTCCCGGTGATTTTTGGTATCAATCGCAATTTTATGAATTCATGAATAAGTATATGCTCTTACAATGCAATATTTCCCGTTAGTTTGCTTTAAATATTCAAATTCATGAGCAAATCTGGCAATTTTGTGTTGTGTTAGTTCCTTCTACAAAACATACCGCAAACGCCCTAAAAAGAGGCTAAAAGTATATTAGTATACTAGCTTTGATTAAATCAAATACGCAATTGACAGTTAGTTAGGGCAAAATTGAAGATATTAATGACACAGAAATATAATATTATGATGCAAAATGCAATCAAATGTCAAAAGCATAGACAGGCCTTAATTTATCGTCGCTCCGTCCCGCTGAGATCGTCCAATTTAGAGCGGTTACTTCGTTGATCTCTGAAAACCGGAACAATCCTTACGCATTTCGAATCACCCCAAATGGTTTTGATTTGATTAATTGATTAATTGATGAATCTCACAAAAAGCTGAAAAGACCTCAGAAAAAGCACTTACAAACCCATGAAACATGCGGGCTTTCTGCAGCCACTGGTACTGAAAACTCAAAAATGGTTGCTTTAGATCGAACGGACGGCATGGCTGGGCGCAGACCACGGCTCTGCACATGCGCCACGTGACGTCAGGCGACCGGCCGGCGCCGGAGCCACTCCGGTCGGCTGGTCGCCATGGTGACCAGCCTGCCGGCGCCGGAGCCACGTGTGTAACGTGACGTCAGGCGACTCGCCGGCCCGTCGCCATGGTAACCGGGCGGTGGCGCCTGCGCAGAGCCAGCGCAGAGCCGGAGCCAGCATTCCCGTCATCTTACAACAAATGATCAAAACGAAATCGCTAATTATCATTAATCCTTGCTTTCAAAAGTGAATATGACTGAAAATATGAATGGACTAATTCATCTAGTTTTCATTGAAATAAGCTATTATTCCTGAAAACCATGTCGTTGCAAAATATGGCCATTTCCCGAACCCGGCACTTCCGGGATTCGAGCAAGATGGAGTCGCACCAAACGCCCCAAACCGCCACAGCCATCTGGCATCACCAGAGCTAGTTTAAGATAAAATTGTGAATTTTAAGTTAACTATGGTGTTATCATGTAATTGGAATTTCCATAAAGAATGCATTAATTCATAAAGTTGCGATTGATACCAAAAATCACCGGGAAAAGCCGCGTTCTTACGAGCTATAGACCCACTCGCCCCAACCGCCCCAAACGCCCCAATCGCCCCAAACGCAAAATCCTTCGTGAAAACGGCTATTGAGACATCACACGGCTGCCGTCACTGCTGCCTGAGAGTGAGCCGTGTCACTCCGGCTCCCCGCTTTATGGATGTGACTGGCCGGTGGACTCTGTCACACGTATCAAATGCGTCCTTTGTGCGACTGCCTGGATGTCGCAACAATCCAGGCAGTTGCACAGTGCATCGCTTCGTTATTACATACTCAGCGATCAAAGCGATGATTAGACTGAGACATATACGGATTATACGCTCCACAAAGTGCGATATTTCCGCTTAGTCTCACATATTGTTAATACAATATTATCGCTTGGCTTCCGCCTTTCTAGGTGCGCCATGTGCGGCGTGTCCTTTCTAGGTGCTATGTACCGGCTTTTGCTAGGTACGATTGAAAAAACTCGCTCAACACGCGTTATTAGACGTTCGCATACATGTATATCACAAGACCTTTCCAAGATGTAGGCAAAATACAAAAGCTATTTTAACACCCCACGGTCCACACGTCACAGTAATTTTGGAGTACTTTGCAGCAGCTGACATGGGTCGTCTCCACCTCTCTGCGGCCCACCGAGTCCCTCTCTGGTGTCTCCGCTGCCACGCTGACCCCTCTCTAGTGTCTCCGGGGCCACGCCGAGCTTCCGGCGGCGGCCCAGCGCCGTGCCGTCCGGTCGCTGGCGGCCTCAGCGGCGCGGCGGTCCCAGTGGCACAGCAGCCTTATCTTCCGCCCCGGGCGCGTCCGCCGCCGAGGCAGCCGTGTTATCGGCCCGGGGAGGTCACGAGGACCTCGCCGTCGCTGCTCGCTACGTGCACCCGCTCCCAACGTTCAGCGCACGTTCAACAAATTAGCAGCGCTGACCGCGCAGAATTACCGGGCGACGCCCTAGGCGGCGGCGTGGCGGCGGCGTGGCGGCGTGCTGAGCACGTCTCGTCTGATCGTTGCACCGGCGTGGCCAGAGGGGCTGCCTGCGGGACAGGAGAGATTCTGGAGTGTTCCAGCAGCAGCCGGACAGCGTCTCGATCTGGCATGGTGACCCGGAATGGCATGGTGTCGGCGGCATGGTGACCCGGAATGGCATGGTGTCGGCATGGTGACCCGGAATGGCATGGTGTCGGCTCGCTGCCGACTCGGAAATAGTGTCTGACCACTTTGTGCTGCATGTGTCTTCTAGCTAATTTGCTTGGCGCTGTTCTAAGTGCAGTCATTATCGCCAAATGAGCGATTTATTTGCACGTTTTTGTGCCGGAGTCTCATATCGAAGAAATATATTGTAGGGATTGGAATGGAAGGAAAACACGCTTGTGCATAACTAAGATATGTCTTCTCATTTAAAGTTTAGGCAGTTTGCGTATATATTTAAGTCAGGAACGCAAAGGACTATACGTTCAATTATAATTCACGCTTGGTACTAGTTAAAATGCGGACAGTATGCTTCCATGAAATACGCCAAACTTAAACATACATCTTAACTACACATCGAATGATTTATCTTTCAACGAACTTTCTGCCGAATCCCCTCGCAAAGTGAACATTGAAGTTCGGCACAGTAAACACACATTTTGGGAAGGGTGAGGGTGAGGGTGAGGGTGAGGGTGAGGGTGAGGGTGAGGGTGAGGGTGAGGGTGAGGGTGAGGGTGAGGGTGAGGGTGAGGGTGAGGGTGAGGGTGAGGGTGAGGGTGAGGGTGAGGGTGAGGGTGAGGGTGAGGGTGAGGGTGAGGGTGAGGGTGAGGGTGAGGGTGAGGGTGAGGGTGAGGGTGAGGGTGAGGGTGAGGGTGAGGGTGAGGGTGAGGGTGAGGGTGAGGGTGAGGGTGAGGGTGAGGGTGAGGGTGAGGGTGAGGGTGAGGGTGAGGGTGAGGGTGAGGGTGAGGGTGAGGGTGAGGGTGAGGGTGAGGGTGAGGGTGAGGGTGAGGGTGAGGGTGAGGGTGACGGTGAGGGTGAGGGTGGGGGTGGGGGTGGGGGTGGGGGTGAGGGTGAGGGTGAGGGTGAGTGTGAGGGTGAGGGTGAGGGTGAGGGTGAGGGTGAGGGTGAGGGTGAGGGTGAGGGTGAGGGTGAGGGTGAGGGTGAGGGTGAGGGTGAGGGTGAGGGTGAGGGTGAGGGTGAGGGTGAGGGTGAGGGTGAGGGTGAGGGTGAGGGTGAGGGTGAGGGTGAGGGTGAGGGTGAGTGTGAGGGTGAGGGTGAGGGTGAGGGTGAGGGTGAGGGTGAGGGTGATGTTGAGGGTAAGGGTAAGGGTGAGGGTGAGGGTGAGGGTGAGGGTGAGGGTGAGGGTGAGGGTGAGGGTGAGGGTGAGGGTGAGGGTGAGGGTGAGGGTGAGGGTGAGGGTGAGAGTGAGGGTGAGGGTGAGGGTGATGGTGATGGTGATGGTGAGGGTGAGGGTGAGGGTGAGGGTGAGGGTGAGGGTGAGGGTGAGGGTGAGGGTGAGGGTGAGGGTGAGGGTGAGGGTGAGGGTGAGGGTGAGGGTGAGGGTGAGGGTGAGGGTGAGGGTGAGGGTGAGGGTGAGGGTGAGGGTGAGGGTGAGGGTGAGGGTGAGGGTGGGGGTGAGGGTGAGGGTGAGGGTGAGGGTGAGGGTGAGGGTGAGGGTGAGGGTGAGGGTGAGGGTGAGGGTGAGGGTGAGGGTGAGGGTGAGGGTGAGGGTGAGGGTGAGGGTGAGGGTGAGGGTGAGGGTGAGGGTGAGGGTGAGGGTGGGGGTGAGGGTGAGGGTGAGGGTGAGGGTGAGGGTGAGGGTGAGGGTGAGGGTGAGGGTGAGGGTGAAGGTGAGGGTGAGGGTGAGGGTGAGGGTGAGGGTGAGGGTGAGGGTGAGGGTGAGGGTGAGGGTGAGGGTGAGGGTGAGGGTGAGGGTGAGGGTGAGGGTGAGGGTGAGGGTGAGGGTGAGGGTGAGGGTGAGAGTAATGTGGATAGTCTTAAGTAAGTTATCCTAGGGTGACGCACGTATATTTTGCATGGCATGCTGAGTTAAAGACAAGTTAAGTCCTTGCAGCTATGGTTCGTTTCATACAATTTTCATATTTCTGGGCTGCAAGTATGCCATAGGATTAGAGCCCTTCATGGGACATATTTTCAGCCCCCATCCCGTTCCAGCCCATTCAGCCAGACCCAAACCCGTTCCAATCCAAATCCAAATCCGAATTCATAATTGATGGAGCTCCCATTCCCACCCATTTCAGCATATTTCACTTTTTGTTGTGCTAAACAAATATATGGTCTGTCCCAAAACCGTTCCAACCCGTTACATTTCCAAAAACGGCCCCATTCCCACCCATTTCAGTCCTGTTCCATGGGTTCCATGGGGATTTCCATTCCATGAAGGGCTCTACATAGGGTGCAATGAACGATGCATGATGAAGTGTAAATAACTATGCTGAGGCAGACTGAGAGAAGGTTGATGCAGGCTGATGAAGTCTGAGGTAAGCTAAGGTAGACTGAGCCAGAATGAGGTGACTAAGGTAGACTGAGCCAGAATGAGGTGACTAAGGTAGACTGAGCCAGAATGAGGTGACTAAGGTAGACTGAGCCAGAATGAGGTGACTAAGGTAGACTGAGCCAGAATGAGGTGACTAAGGTAGACTGATGATGGCTGAGGTTGTCTGAGTTAAGCTGAGGTTGTCTGAGGATGTCTGAGGATGTCTGATGATGTCTGAGGATGTCTGAGGATGTCTGAGGATGTCTGAGGATGTATGAGGAAGTCTGAGGATGTCTGAGGTTGTCTGAGGATGTCTGAGGTTGTCTGATGATGGCTGAGGTAAGCTGAGGTAGACTGAGCCAGAATGAGGTGACTAAGGTAGACTGATGATGGCCGAGGTTGTCTGAGGTAAGCTGAGATTGTCTGATGATGGCTGAGGTTGTCTGATGATGGCTGAGGATGTCTGATGATGGCTGAGGTTGTCTAATGATGGCTGAGGATGTCTGAGGATGTCTGAGGTTGTCTGATGATGGCTGAGGATGTCTGATGATGGCTGAGGTTGTCTGAGGTTGTCTGAGGATGTCTGAGGATGTCTGAGGTTGTCTGATGATGGCTGAGGTTGTCTGAGGATGTCTGATGATGTCTGAGGATGTCTGAGGATGTCTGAGGATGTCTGAGGATGTCTGAGGATGTCTGAGGATGTCTGAGGATGGCTGAGGTTGTCTGAGGATGGCTAAGGTTGTCTGATGATGGCTGAGGTTGTCTGAGGATGTCTGATGATGTCTGAGGATGTCTGAGGATGTCTGAGGATGTCTGAGGATGTCTGAGGATGTCTGAGGATGTATGAGGATGTCTGAGGATGTCTGAGGATGTCTGAGGATGTCTGAGGATGTCTGAGGATGTCTGAGGATGTATGAGGATGTATGAGGATGTCTGAGGATGTCTGAGGATGTCTGAGAATGTCTGAGGGTGTCTGAGGTTGTCTGAGGTTGTCTGAGGATGTCTGAGGATGTCTGAGGATGTCTGAGGATGTCTGAGGTTGTCTGAGAATGTCTGAGGATGTCTGAGGATGTCTGAGGATGTCTGAGGTTGTCTGAGAATGTCTGAGGATGTCTGAGGATGTCTGAGGATGTCTGAGGATGTCTGAGGATTTCTGGGGATGTCCGAGGAAGTCTGAGGTTGTCTGAGGATGTCTGAGGATGTCTGACGATGTCTGAGGATGTCTGAGGATGTCTGAGGATGTCTGAGGATGTCTGAGGATGTCTGAGGATGTATGAGGATGTCTGAGGATGTATGAGGATGTATGAGGATGTATGAGGATGTCCGAGGTTGTCTGAGGATGTCTGACGAAGTCTGACGAAGTCTGACGAAGTCTGACGAAGTCTGACGAAGTCTGAGGATGCCTGAGGATGTCTGAGGATGTCTGAGGATGTCTGAGGATGTATGAGGATGTCTAAGGATGTCTGAGGATGTCTGAGGATGTCTGAGGATGTCTGAGGATGTCTGATGATGTCTGAGGATGTTTGAGGATGTCTGAGGATTTCTGAGGATGTCTGAGGATGTCTGAGGATGTCTGATGATGTCTGAGGATGTCTGAGTATGTCTGAGGATGTCTGAGGATGTCTGAGGAAATCTGAGGATGTCTGAGGATGTCTGAGGATGCATGAGGATGTATGAGGAAGTCTGAGGTTGTCTGAGGATGTCTGAGGATTCTGAAGATGTCTGAGGATGTCTGAGGATGTCTGAGGATGTGTGAGGATGTATGAGGAAGTCTGAGGTTGTCTGAGGATGTCTGAGGATGTCTGAGGATGTCTGAGGATGTCTGAGGATGTCTGAGGATGTCTGAGGATGTATGAGGATGTCTGAGGATGTCTGAGGATGTCTGAGGATGTCTGAAGTTGTCTGAGGATGTCTGAGGATGCCTGAGGATGTCTGAGGATGTCTGAGGATGTCTGAGAATGTCTGAGGATGTCTGAGGTAGTTTAAGGTAGTCTGAGACAGGCTGAGGTAGGCTGAGGCAGGCTGAGGTAGGCCGAGGCAGGCTGAGACAGCCTGAGGTAGCCTGATTAAACTACGATACTCTTAGGCAGGCTGATATGTATACCCTGAGGTAGCCGGACCCTGTCACCATGCCGCTGCCAGTCTCGCTGCAGCTCAGACTGCCAAACCTCCACTAGCAGGCCAGACGCCAGCGACTAATGGCTGACCTAACTCGCCGCGAACGGCCGCGACCGACGCCAGGACGGGCCCAACGGCCCGAGAGCGGCTCGTTCGACGGCGCGCGAGTTACCGTCGGCTGCGGTGCACGAGCTACAGCGCCGCGCGGTCGATTAAATCTGTCGAACGGTCACTGTTGGCCGGCAGGAGGTGGCGAATTACTCGGCCGCTGTTCGGGCATGTGTCACGTGATGTGAGCGGGAGCATTACGTCACATAATGGCCACGTGGCTGGGATTTGATGTGCAGAAATATATGCTACTTCGTGTATGGAGATGATAAGCAAAAGGCAGATGTAGAGAAGAGTAAATGAAGCAAATGAAGAGCAACTAACATTGACGCTGAAGCAGATGTGTGTGCGTATGTATGTGCAGCCTGATCATTGTGTCACATCCTTGGCATCAAGTGGACGTTTCTGTCATTCCGTGAGGGTTTGGTCTTTCAGGTAGCAGTGAGGATGTCTGAGGATGTCTGAGGATGTCTGAAGTTGTCTGAGGATGTCTGAGGATGCCTGAGGATGTCTGAGGATGTCTGAGAATGTCTGAGGATGTCTGATGTCGATGTCGCAATGCCAGCTGATGGTAGCCTGCCGTTAGTCTGAGCATTGAAAACGGCATGCACTCTGCCATCCGGCCGACTCAACTCAAGTCTGGAGCAGAGATGCCTCAGTCTGATCTCAGTCTGAAGTCTGGAGTAGAGGGAAACGGTCAGCGCGGAAAGCTCTGTCGTCGATGTCTGAACGAATCCGAGTCCAACTGCGAGGCCTCCGCACACAGCCTACACAACATGGAAACGTCCAACACGAATGACGACAATGACATGTAACGTGCGTACGGTGAGCAGTTTAATCGTTTAAACTCCCAAAGCATGTTTCTGGAAGTTTAAAAAACGGCACCAGCTGTGGAAAGTGTCGGTGAGAAAAGGACAGCTGATGGCAGTTACAGATGAGCTTTCATCGCGATAAAGGTCTGTACAATGCAGCAATGTGTGAGAGTAAAGCCTAGGATTTAGTCAACGAGAAGTTTACGTTAGTCCTAATGGCCTGCACTATCTTGAGTTTGTTTAAGAATAAAACGAATCTTCTCATCATGGTATCCTCTCACATATGCATAAAATGTGTGTCAAAACATCTTGTTTTTTTTCTTCTCAAATAACTGCGGCCTTGGAAGACTTGATGAATCATATTTCTGGTTCCTCAGCAACATCAAAGTGGTCGTAAATACGGCGTTCCAAAAATTAGGGCTGCGGAGTCGGAGTCGGAGTCGGAGTCGGAGTCGGAGTCGGAGTCGGAGTCGGAGTTGGAGTCAGAGTCAGAGTCAGAGTCAGAGTCAGAGTCAGAGTCAGAGTCGGAGTCGGAGTCGGAGTCGGAGTCGGAGTCGGAGTCGGAGTCGGAGTCGGAGTCGGAGTCGGAGTCGGAGTCGGAGTCGGAGTCGGTACAATTTTGCCGGCTCCTACTCAGGCTGTCAGTCATGGCCTTTGGGCAGCGCATGGACAAGGTATTTTTCATGTGCATTTTAGTGAGCCACCGGTAGCGATAGCTAAAAAATAATGTCCCATCAACTTTGTTCGCTTCGATTCCCTTGCCATTTAATGATTTTCAATGATGAAGTGTGCACCACGTGTTTACCAAGTGACGTGTAGCTTGCTCAGTCGAGTTAAGCGTAAAATTAATTAACTATAGCACTTAATTATTATTCAATATCCATGTGGATTGTAGGGTTGTCAGTTGTCACAAAACCAGACATCTTCTATTTTTTGGACGTTTGGAATTTTACAATAGAATGTTATGGTCCGCAAATATGTATCCATTTCATTAACTACTTTGTTTTCCATTAAATGGGCTCAATTTATTTTTTGCTGCGGGTGGTTACTTCTTGTGCCTCTTGATAATACTTCAGTTAGTTAAAGGCCGCAGCCGACTTCGGAGTCGGAGTCGGAGTCGACTCCGGAGGGAGTCGGAGTCGACTCCGGAGGGTCAGAGTCGGAGTCGGAGTCGGAGTTACCTGATAACCGATCGCCTCCGCAGCCCTGCCAAAATATTAGACGAGTCTTTTACCAGCCGAGTAGGAACCTTCTGATAAATACGCGAGAGGCTGCCAGTTGACTTAGTGAACGTGACCATTAACTCTTAGTGAACGTGACCATTAACTCCATTAGACATCCACGACACCTATGTAGGTAACGTGCATTTGTCAGAATCGTTTGTATACAATAGGCACTCAAATGCATGCCCTATTGCTCTCATACTCGTATAAGATAGATGCATGGCATAGTTAAGCTATTTAGGATAAGCTTGTAACGAACTTGTCTACTTCTCCGCTTTTGGAGAAGACAAACAGTATATGAAATTAAAAGGACGTGGGTTTCTCATTGATCAGCCTAACTTTGATTCAGCATCTGGTGACTGAGGAGAATATTGATACCGCCTGGCGCCTACACCTAAAACTAGAAGGACCCGCATTTCTCGAAACAGCACTAAGTTTTGCCAAAGTATTCGAGACCTGTCTAGGCGCCTGGGAAATCATAACTATCAGGTAAAAATGACCTTCAATGATACATTTATGAGTAACTTACGTAACGTGTTCACGCTGCTAAAATTGCAGTTTAATTTATCATAATGGCCGTTTGCACGAAGGATTATTGCGCTGAAAATAAAATCTAATTTTCTGAGAAGCTTTGGTATAGAAGTCTTAGTATATTATACATTCCAAGAAATAAATGACTGATTTAGGCGATATCTATATTACTATTTGATAAGCGTCTGTCTGTCTGTCTGTCTGTCTGTCTGTCTGTCTGTCTGTCTGTCTGTCTGTCTGTCTGTCTGTCTGTCTGTCTGTCTGTCTGTCTGTCTGTCTGTCTGTCTGTCTGTCTGTCTGTCTGTCTGTCTGTCTGTCTGTCTGTCTGTCTGTCTGTCTGTCTGTCTGTCTGTCTGTCTGTCTGTCTGTCTGTCTGTCTGTCTGTCTGTCTGTCTGTCTGTCTGTCTGTCTGTCTGTCTGTCTGTCTGTCTGTCTGTCTGTCTGTCTGTCTGTCTGTCTGTCTGTCTGTCTGTCTGTCTGTCTGTCTGTCTGTCTGTCTGTCTGTCTGTCTGTCTGTCTGTCTGTCTGTCTGTCTGTCTGTCTGTCTGTCTGTCTGTCTGTCTGTCTGTCTGTCTGTCTGTCTGTCTGTCTGTCTGTCTGTCTGTCTGTCTGTCTGTCTGTCTGTCTGTCTGTCTGTCTGTCTGTCTGTCTGTCTGTCTGTCTGTCTGTCTGTCTGTCTGTCTGTCTGTCTGTCTGTCTGTCTGTCTGTCTGTCTGTCTGTCTGTCTGTCTGTCTGTCTGTCTGTCTGTCTGTGTGTCTGTCTGTCTGTCTGTCTGTCTGTCTGTCTGTCTGTCTGTCTGTCTGTCTGTCTGTCTGTCTGTCTGTCTGTCTGTCTGTCTGTCTGTCTGTCTGTCTGTCTGTCTGTCTGTCTGTCTGTCTGTCTGTCTGTCTGTCTGTCTGTCTGTCTGTCTGTCTGTCTGTCTGTCTGTCTGTCTGTCTGTCTGTCTGTCTGTCTGTCTGTCTGTCTGTCTGTCTGTCTGTCTGTCTGTCTGTCTGTCTGTCTGTCTGTCTGTCTGTCTGTCTGTCTGTCTGTCTGTCTGTCTGTCTGTCTGTCTGTCTGTCTGTCTGTCTGTCTGTCTGTCTGTCTGTCTGTCTGTCTGTCTGTCTGTCTGTCTGTCTGTCTGTCTGTCTGTCTGTCTGTCTGTCTGTCTGTCTGTCTGTCTGTCTGTCTGTCTGTCTGTCTGTCTGTCTGTCTGTCTGTCTGTCTGTCTGTCTGTCTGTCTGTCTGTCTGTCTGTCTGTCTGTCTGTCTGTCTGTCTGTCTGTCTGTCTGTCTGTCTGTCTGTCTGTCTGTCTGTCTGTCTGTCTGTCTGTCTGTCTGTCTGTCTGTCTGTCTGTCTGTCTGTCTGTCTGTCTGTCTGTCTGTCTGTCTGTCTGTCTGTCTGTCTGTCTGTCTGTCTGTCTGTCTGTCTGTCTGTCTGTCTGTCTGTCTGTCTGTCTGTCTGTCTGTCTGTCTGTCTGTCTGTCTGTCTGTCTGTCTGTCTGTCTGTCTGTCTGTCTGTCTGTCTGTCTGTCTGTCCGGCACCGCTCAGTTTATTCAGTTTAAAAGTCCCAGTTAATTCACGTGCTGAATTGGTGCGGATACCTCCATCCCGGAGATGCCAGCTAGCTATGCATAGGACATATGTGGGAGATGGGATAAGTCACCGACGCACCGGAGTTGGTGGGGCGGTGATCTCTTGGCGGGTAATAGGCAATTATGTCCTATCCAGTTCCAGTTCCAGGCCAGTTAATTAACGTGCTGAATTGGTGCGGATACTTCCAACCCGGAGATGCCAGCTAATCGTCCAGCGGAGCGGACGGGTTAGCACTAGTTATCACTATTCAATAGTTATAGAAACATATATTGAGCTCATAACAAGTTTATGATACAAAATTGGCCGTTTTTAAAGAACATATGCGCCTGAAGTCCATTCGTTCAGTTTAACATACATACCGTCATCCTAGTTACCAAGTGAAGTGACGGGCCAGCATCGATTCGCCGCCGCTTGCGACCCGCGTGCCGCGCGCACATAGCCAAAGCCAAGCCGCACAATCCGGCCGCCGGATTGGGCCAGATTGGGCGAGTCCATTGCGGCCAATAGCGTCACACGACACACAATTTTCTGAAACGTTCTGACAGGTTTCAGTCGATGGAGATCTGGAAGTTTTGGTATAGAAGTCTTAGTTCACAACTGACCTATCAATGTTTATCTTGCTAATCACCACCAAACCGCAATTTTTTCAACGTATTATATTCTTACCAACATATTACACAATTCTGAGGGGCATTTAAAACCAAAAATCGCATGTAAAAGTTGTGTAGTTAAGGAATGGATCCTCGAACTAAGACTTCTATACCAAAACTTCTCAGAAAATTATATTTTCTTTTCAGCGCAATAATCCTTCGTGAAAACGGCTAATACAAAATATTACGATTGGTACAAATTATGGCCAAGGACAAGTAGGTGGCACTCTTAATGCGATAATGCACTAGCTTATCAAACCCAGGATATTTATATTCAGCCATTGCGACATTATGCAAATTTGCAGTTCATCTATTTATATCTTTCAGCTTTTGGATGAATACAACCGCTATACAAGACGAGAATTGGAATATCAGACTAAATGTCGTCCCTCCGCCCCGGAATCGCTCCAGAGGCTGCGGCTTTATGGCGACATCTATCTCAAGGCGCATTGTCAGCGCTCCAAGAGGATGGTGAATGGTTTCTGGGACAATAAATTCGTTGCCCGGATTTTACTACATCAGCCGAAGGTAGCGACGCCAAGTGAAATATTTCTATCAGTCTCTCTGTCTCTAGATTCGCTGAGGATTAACCCTCGCCCTACGGGGGGGGGGGGGGCTGACAGGCCCCCCAGAGGTTTTTCTTGAATACCTTTTTACACATGCTGTGCATCTTGCTGAAATTTTGATAGCTGAGTTCACAACAATTATACGTAGGTTGTAAAAATTTGATTGAAATTGGTTGCGTAATTTGGGAAATAATAATGTTTTGATGACTTCATGTTGGTACAAAAATGAGAAATATTAGAAAAATAGTAGAAAACAGAGTTTTAAAGTAAATTGCAAACATAATTCACCAAATGTATAAAATTGCATTTTCTTTAAAATGGCAATCTCGGATTTGCAACATTTTGGGTTTTTAACCCCTCAAATTAAAAAAAAAACATTTTTTTTTAATCCCCACAAAATCAAAATTTTGAAAGATATTAGAAAAACCGGAATATATGTGAGAGAACTCAGTATGGAAAATACCCATACCAAATTTCAAAGCAATATCTTCATTTCTGACTGAGTGATGGCTCTCTAAGTGTAAGAAACTGATGGCCTCATTTTTTAATAACTTTTTTGACTTTTTTTGACAAGATACGAACAAATAATTACCTTTTTGTATTTATGAGCCAAAACTGGTCTAGGAACATGCCTTTTTATTTACATTTATCAATTTCTAATTTTGAGGTTTTCTGAAGAGCAAAATCGCTGTTCTGGACCTGGTAAATCCGAGGTCATTCACTTGACCTGGAAGGTCACCCGTTGACCTGAAACCTAAAAATCGGATACTGTTAGATTCCTCTCATGACAGGCAACATGCTGGTTCTTACCGCATTGCTCTAAGTTGCTTGGTTTGGAAGTTAACAGGGGGCCTGTCAGGCCCCCCGCAGGGCGAAGGTGAAAAAGCTCCCGTAGGGCGAGGGTTAAAGGAAATAGTTTACCTTCAACATTAGTTTTAAACTGAGATAGCAGTTTTGTAGCCCGTGTTGGGAAACCCCTACCTGCAAGTTTTCTTGACTGAAAAGACTCTCCAGCCGAATATATTTGAGTTTTTGGCGAAGGAATGCGGTGCTGGCGAAATAATGTTGTACTGGTTCTTCCAGGGCAGAGGCTATACTATCATCAGCCAATCAGCTTGCAGCTGGTGCTAGCAAGCGATCGCCGGCCGCCGGTTGGCACATCTCCAATGCGAGTCTATCTTTACGCGACTACTTTCGAATCTGATTGGCTGAACTATTGTTTATATTCGCGTGACGTCAGGACTCTGACTCAGAGAGTATGCTTATAGTTTTGATAAACAATACAAATTACGGCCTTCTGTCCTGAATCGGCGCGATATGAGGCCATTTTTGACAATATAAAAAGAAATTGTATTCAAAAATATAATCAAATCGTGTTGGGTAAAAAATTTCCAAGGTGAACTATTTCCTTTAAGCTGACGAATGTTTTATCAGCTTAACCCTCGCCCGGGCAGAGGGGGGGGGGGGATGCCACCCCCTCGGTTTTTCTGAAATAACTCGCGTAGTTTCCAACCGATTGTGATGAAACTTTCAGTACCCCACTTTTAAAAAATGTCCACGTACTTTGAAATTTTGAATTTCTAACCCACATGACCCGTGACCTATGACTTGTTTCTCAAAGTCATGCCAGGCGCAACTGGCGTCCCGCAGTATCGTTGCTTGTAACTTGTGCAGTTTCCGAGTGTTTGCTGTTCAGGAGCATATGTACAGGTGTTTCCAGGTGACAGTTGTGGCTTCCACTGATATAGTGACCAAGATTGACCTTTTCAGAGGTCAACTGAGGTCATTGACCTCCGATGACCTCAGATGACTTTTTTGGGCTTCTGGCGGTTTCTAGGACATTTTGTGACGTTGATTTCAAATTTGGGATCCATTTTACATAATTATGTGTTCCATTAGGGTCATGCGCTTGCACAGGTCAACCGAGGTCACTGACCTCAGGTGACCTGACATGACCTTTTTGGATCATCTCAGGCGCAACTGGCGTCCCGCAGTATCGATGCTTGTAACTTGTGCAGTTTCCGAGTGTTTGTTGTTCAGGAGCATATGCACAGGTGTTTCCAGGTGACAGTTGTGGTTTCCACTGAGATTGTGACCAAGATTGACCTTTTCAGAGGTCAACTGAGGTCATTGACCTCCGATGACCTCAGGTGACGTTTTTGGGCTTCTGGCGGTTTCTAGGATATTTTGTGACGCTGATTTCAAATTTGGGATCCGTTTTACATAATTATATGTTCCACTGGGGTCATGCGCTTCCATATTTGCGTCATGCATCTTTCCGTCTTTGAATGGAAGCTCTAGCTCAATTAGGGGCGAAACGCTAAGGGGGGGGGGGGGAGGTCGTACCCCCCCCCCCCCTTACCCGAACACGTAGTAATTTTGCCCTACCCGGGCGAGGGTTAATCCTCACAAGACTTCACAAAATGTTGAGCTTCGGCGCTTCGGCACGAAAAAGTGGGAGGCGACGGCTCCTGAAAACTCTGCATCTGACAGCCGAAGCCACGATAATTGATAGGATATGGATCGACTAACGGCGGCGGCACCGGTCAGATGACGCCTGGGGATGACAAGTATTGAAGCCCGGTGGTGCAGTGAATATTAACGGCATGGTTTATCTGAGAAGGATTGGTCGGCAGAGAAGACATCATGCTACTTCAGACGTCTCACGTGCACCTATCCCGGAGGCAGCAGGTGCATCTCAGCGACTTTTCAGCTCACAGCTGCGGCCGCCAGCTTGAAAGCTGTGGCTGACGAGCGGCTGTCAACGCTCGGAGTCTGGTGCGACTGTCAAAGCTCGGAGTCTATGCGGCCGCTGAAACGCAGTGGGGCGGCCGCATAGACTCCGCATAGACCCCTCTGCACACAGACGACTTCTAGAGCTCGAGAACTACGGACTGCATAACCAAGTTCATGACCCCACGTTCTACCGCGGCGATATCCGCTCTGTGCTGGATGTTGTGCTCATGTCGGGTGAATTATGCGGGGGTAATGTGAAGCCTCAGTGCAGTGTTCAGTTGTGTGACTACACCTCACACCACCGGCGTGTTGTTATCACCACTGTCATTTCACGCACAAGAGTCAAGCCCATGTACCGCACCGGTCGTAATTGGCGTGCGTTAAACCCAGTGGACTTTATCGCTGACGTACGCGCCACCGACTGGACCACAGTGGTCAGGCAGGACGATTCGTGCGAACGGCAGTGGGAACGTTTTTCATCTGAGATGAACCGCATTCTGGACCTTCATGTACCCCTCCGCAGGTACCGTGTGTATAATCCATCGCCACCACCTGTCAGTGACGACACACTGGACCTGATGCAGCAACGCAGGGAAGCCAAAAACAGCGGCGACACCGATCTGTACAATCAGCTTAACGCTGTAGTGAAACGGGCCATTAGAGACGACTGCCGTGACACAATCTCGCAGCGCATTATTAACTCACATCCTTCAACGCTGTACCGCCAACTTCAGCCCATCATATCGCCGAAAAGAGGCTCGCCCACACAGCCTGTTGATCTTACACCTGACGACTTGAACACATATTTTACCTCCATCGGCACAGAAACACGTGACAAAGTCATGACACAGTTTACTCAGTCGGGCCGCGAGCCGCTCAGTGTACGATTACCGCGTGTGAATGCTGGCGCCCTGAATATCGTGCCCGTCACCCTGGACCACCTCCAGCGCATCCTATCCTCACTGCCCAACAAATCCTCCAGTGTGGAAGGAGACATTCCTTTAAAAGTATTCAAACTCACCTTTGAAGTCACCGGCCGCTCATTACTTCGTATTATCAACAAAAGCATCGCAACCGAAACTGTTCCTTCTGCTTGGAAAAGTGCTATAGTCATACCTGTGTATAAAAGGAACGATCCGTCATCAGCATCTAACTTCAGACCTATTACTCTCGTCCCTACCATTTGTAAAATAATGGAGAAAATCGTGCATCAGCAGCTTGAGCATTATTTGCGGGAGCAATGCCTTTTTAGTAACGATCAGCATGGTTTTATGTGCAATCACTCAACTAGTACCGCTTTATTAACTGTCACTGACGAAATTCTGCATGGTATGGACCGATCTGAAGTAACTCTTTTAACACTTATAGATTTAAGTCGCTGTTTTGATGTTGTCGACCATTCCACTCTTCTCACTAAGCTTCAATTGCTTCAAATCTCGCCTGGATGGTTCAGAAGCTATTTAGAGGGCCACACACAGCGTGTAAGATCTGGAGAAGCATTATCTGGACCCCAAAATATTACGATTGGCACTTTCCAGGGTTCGTGCCTTGGCCCTTTACTTTTCAACATTGCCAGCAACGACCTAACCTGTCATATCCCATCCAACATCAACGGTTTTCGGGTGACAGTGGCGCGATACGCGGATGACACCCAGATCGCCATCACTGGACCGCGCAGCAGGCTGACAGAAATGCAAGCTTCACTTGAGTCTGTCCTCGACACTATGTGTACATGGTTTCTCCAGCATGGCATGATGGTCAATGCAGGAAAGACCGAGCTCATGCTTTGCGGGGACAGACGCCAGCTAAGTCAGATCTCAGAGCCGCCCACTGTGAAATTTATGGATGATTCGCTGCATTGTTCTAATAGTGTTAAAAATCTCGGTGTCATCATGGATCCAGTGTTATCTTGGGACCTACATATCAAACATGTAATTGATCGTTGTACTGGTATCCTAGTTGCTCTACTAAACGCTAAACATTTGTTACCCGCCGACGTGCTGCCGCTCATTATTGATGCCTTAGTTTTCTCTCATGTCCGCTATTGCGCGCAAGTGTATGCTAGTGCCAACCGTACAACAATCTTAAGGTTGCAGAAAGTGTTAAATTTTGCTGCTAGAGTGATATCAGGTAGGAAAAAATTTGATCATATCTCTGACGTTTTGTTGCAGCTCGATTGGTTCAATGCGGAACAACTCTTAAACTTCAATGACATATGTCTTCTGCATAAGATTTTAGTGACAGGAGAACCTGAAGTTCTGCGTACCTCACTGTCATATAATCATGAGCATACTAGTCGCCGGTCCAGACAATCGCATCATCTATACCTACATCGCGTCACTAATAACCACGGAAAGCGTTCCTTTAAGTACCGAGCCGTCCAGCTGTATAACAATCATGTCGTGGGCAATGAACTGGCCGGTCTGTCCCTGCGTGCCCTCAAAACCAGCATTCGTGACATTTTAAAGAGTGCTTGATATCTTTTAACCAGCATCATTGTGTCCATGTCCATTGTTTACATTTCAGTCGCTGTTTATTTTTAGATTACCAATTGCATGTGATACTAATGTACTGACGATGGTCTGAGAATAGCCCTTTTATTGTGGATTGACCTGATCTTGTGCAATACAAATACAAATACAGTGGGGTTGATTCTCTGCTCAGCCGACAGCTCAGCGCAGCCAGCTGTACTCAGACAGGGTGGTGGCTCGTTGGGAGAACCCCGACCGATTCCAGGGGGAACCACCGATCGACTCCTGTATCGATTGGATTGGCCACAGTAAAAGACCTCCGACACGGCATGTCCCAGACCTTTGAAATGCAACTGGGCGCCGGGCTGAGAGTAGATGAAAACTGGCGCGTGGCACTTTGCCCCGCGCTTCAAAGGATTTGTTCAGCTTCCTGAAACGTTTGCAACAAATGCATCTGTGTACAACAAATCATGAATCTGATATTTGTTCTGCGGAAAATGGCAAAAATGCAAACAAAGGACTTTCCTAAATGTTGCTAGCGTGGTATGAAGTTGAGTTCAGAGTTATGTCGCGTCATCATATGGGGTTGGCAGCACGGGACATTATTAACATGAATCAGTCAAGCCCTTGCACCCTCTGGTGCACCCTCTGTTCCCCCTCTAACAGCCTAACCAAGCACTCTACATTGCTGCAATTCGGTTGTTTGTTTTATCAACACGCACTATAGCCATTGTAAACGTAAATGAACGATTTCGATTTAAATATGCGTTTGCAATTGGGTAGCCGGTGTTGCACCCCGCTGCCCTTGTTGCACCCCGCCGCGTCAGACCAGGCCTTCCGGATCACCGCAATTTGTTTGGCTGGTGCAGCGGAGCTCAGCCCCGATTTGGAAACCCAAGCCAAGCGAATGCATTGGTATGGTTTTAGTTAAGGTTCCGACTGGGTCCCGGCCGATCAGCCAAAAATACCTTACATTTGTGCATGTTCCATATCTGGTTAAAACCATCGTTGTAAACAAGGTATTTGTTAGAAGGAATCTGTTTCTCTGCGATGTTTTAGCCTATAGATCTGCTGGCGGTGTTTCTTGTCCGTTAGGTGTACCTCAGAGTATTGTCTGCCGTCCGCATTGGGCGGAGAGGCAGGCGGCACGGCGCTGCGCGGGTCTATTTTTAGGCACCCTGTGGGGTTAGACTGTCCCGCTTCAGCAAGTGCATGGCGGCACAGTATAACAGTCTCCCAGAATACATCCTCGCGAGTCAGCCTCCCGTCGAAGCCGGCGGACGTGCGTGCTGGTTTCCATTTTCGGTAAAGCCGTGCGGTGATTTGGACAGTGCAGCAGTTCCCTGAAAATTACTACTGTAAAAGGCACAGCGTTTTAGCGCTTCATGTCCCAGGCAACCAGTGGCGGATCTAGGTTTCGAGTTTTGGGGGCGGGGGCGGGGGGGGGGGGGGGGGCAAAAAATTTCGCTCCGTTTCATCAGCGAAAAGTTGTTGACCGGGGGGGAGCGAGGGTGGCGTCGGGTCGTCAGCGCAGAGACGTTGAGCGGGGGGGGGGGGGGGGGGGGGGATGGCGTCGGATCGTCAGCGGGAAAGGTCTTTGAGCGGGGGGCAGGGGCGTTGGGTTGTCAGCACGAAAGTTTCGTTGAGCGGGGAGGGGGGTAAATCTCGCCTTCCCGGAACAAAAATCACAACCCCCCGGAACAGTTTGGGATATGCATTTTCCTACCGATTTTTCGTTGGGGGGGGGGGGGGGTGGCAATTGGGGTATTCCAAAACAGATCGACCAAAACAATTTCTCAATAACACACTACATCTCATATTTCGATAAAACTACGTGTCTGCGGTTATCTGGGCTTTTGATTCACGCTGTGAACTTTTCAGCCTCGTCCGTCAAATGGTTTTCGAGTTACAGCCTCGGGCAACTTTGTAATGTCAAGCAAAACTCAAATTTTCAGCGGACAATATCTCCCATCTAAACCAGTAAAACGCCTTAATTGGCGGTAACCGAGCGGTATCTGTTGCTTCCCTGGGACAAACTACATACAAAATAATTTGTATTACATTTGTCATGATCTCCTTTCTCGAATCCGCCAAAAGGGAGTACGTTCTGAGCGCTGCATGCTTCATCGTATAAATTAATGCTTAGATAAGTCAAGCCATTTTTTATCAATGATGATTGTTGTTCATTTCGACGTCTGCATGTGCCACGCGCTGTGGTACCACCCCTATCAGAACGCACCATACAAACATCAAAATTGATTTGATGGTTCTATCCAATGGTGAAAAGCCGATCTCAATCGGAGCAGTAGTTGCAAAGTTATTGCTTCCGAAAAGCGTCTGTACGGCCGGTTCGGCCGGGTCTAATGTAAATTGGTCTAGTAAGTTGACGAGAAACCTCACGGGCACTTCGCGCCCGCTCGGTAATCATGCGAGTCATATAAACCTATAAACCAGTAAAACGCCTTTTTGAGCGATGACCGAGCGGGCGCGCTATGGTAAATGTAAAACAGGTTTGAAATATGAAACGGTAAGGGAGCAAACGTGGTAGTAACACATAGTCCTTTTAGTCCTTTTAATCCTCCAGAAAAATTGCCAGGCCTCAATGCATGCCAACATAAAAATTAAGTTGTATTAAATTGTTAATGATCTCCTTTCTCGAATCCGCCAAAAGGGAGTACGTCCTGAGCGCTGCATGCTTCATCGTATAAATTAATGCTTAGATTAATCAAGCCATTTTTGATCAATAATTATTTGTGTTCATTTCGACATTTGCGTGTGCCAACTGCCATGCACTGTGGTACCACCCCTATCAGAATGCACCATACCAAAAACAAAATTGATTTGATGGACCTATCCAATGGTGAAACGATCTCAATCGGAGCAGTGGTTGCAAAGTTATTAGCTTCCGAAAAGCGTCTGTACGGCCGTGTCGGGCCGTGTCAAATGTAAATTTGTCTAGTAAGCTGACGAGAAAACTCACGGGCGCTTCGCACCCGCTCGGTAATCACCAGAATCATCAGGAACAATATATTATTATGGTGTAATCATTTTTGGAAGTTCGGAAATTTTGCTATTTCAACACGTGATCTCAGGTCAAATCACGTTATTTTTAAATGTGGTCTTTTAAAATTCGGACTTTTTCCATGCCAGAATGGATACATAAACCTTCGAAGTTTAACAAATTGGTGATAGTTTTTGTTTCTTCTAAATATAATATTTATATTTTTGTATTTTGAGTAAATCATGGTCACCAGCTTGTCTTTGGTAATAACTTCCGCACGCAATTGTGCTAGAGAGCTCAATTAAACGGCATTATGCTTAGGTATCTCGTCGACCTGCTTTCAATGATATACATGAGCCCTGTAGTCGTTCTGTGACCTCAAGGTCACGTGACCAGAGGTCACCCGGTGCTGTCCACGTCAGATCGACCAAAACATAACATCCTACTTCTCACATTTCGATTGAACAGGGGTTATCTGGCCGTACATTCACGCTCTAAAATTTTGGTAACAACATACTGTGGTAACAACATACTGTTGATGAGGTAGTCGCAGACGCCCAAACAGTGTAATTGCTTGTTGTGCTGATGCATCGCTGCTGCTGCTGATGCTGCTGCTGCTGATACAAATAAACGTTAGCACAGGAGAAGCTTGTTAACGCCAGCGAGACTTGAAAAAAAAACATTTATAAAAACATAACTAGTTGAAGAAAAAACACAGGACCGATGTGTGAGCAAGAGTAGAAACTGCGTACACTGACGATGTGCAGCGCATCGTATATTACAAACAGTCAGATGCTAAAACATTGGATATTTTGATTTATCTATTTTTTTATTCCTATGTTTCACCAACGGGCAAGGTGCACCCTTAAGTAAGGTAAGTACCGTCTGAGGTGAACAATGTAAAACATCTGCTAGCCAACTCCTTCTAACCACTGAGCAAATGTGTTTACTGCCCTTCGTTTCTGCTACTGGTGAGACCGGAACTTCTCCAAAATATCTCTATTAATCGTGACATGCAAATGGGGACGGCCTTAGGTGTTCATCATACGAATTCAGCGAAGAGTAGTATGTCGCAGCTATGGCAGGATGAGTACGGCGTGTTTACCTGGACGAGCTCCGAGCTGTGTTTCCGTGCCACTGTCACGGCGGCACATTCACTGTGTGGTGTATTTCGAGGGCGTAGGAAGTCAAGCGAAGTAATGCGTATCCGTTTTGAGGATATTACGTAAAACATTGTCTTTCATATCAACGCAAACCTTTGGCCAGCCTCAATACCGTCACCAAACTATCGGCGTAATCGAAATTGACATCGCAGCCATAACGCGTTACTTGATTCTTCCGGCTCAACCTTGACAAACAGTGCTGAAGAATGATCCATCCTTCTCGGCAGCGGGAAACTCTGGAACCCGGATGCCATAGAAAAACGCCCGCCGTGTTTTGCCTTACCAACTTTTGAAAAGCGCGAGGCACCACCGTCAACAGTTGTGTCCCGCGGGTGCGTCTGACGCGTCTAAGTCCCTGTGATCCGCCCTTGTAGCTCAGTTGGGAGAGCGTTGGGACTTCTGACCTATCGCGACAGTGGCAGGCCGGGTTCGAGTTGCTTCGGCGCTCGCTATTTGCTCCTGACTGGGACGGCCTGCGGCCGGTGGCAGCGGTCGCACTCAAGGTCAGGTGACGTCAGTGAGCGGGGCGGACTGTGTCCAGGTATGTCGGGCACGTACAACTTTCGTCTATAAATTCTGCCGGCCAACAGGAATTGTGCGATCGGGTGGTGAGGTCAGGACCTGCACAACAAGCTCTGCTTAACCTGACCACGGAAATCCATCCATACAAAACATTCGGACTAAATTTATTTAAAAAAAGATGAGCACGGAAGGTGAATCAGATTCCTCAGACGAGGTAGGAGGATACGATCGATATGACCCAACCAAAGGTGAGTGGGGAATTGCAAGTACAATAAAAAGCAGGCTCATTTAGAGCATCAATCAGTCTGAAATGATTTGCATCCGGGAACATGGGAAGGTGGGATGACGTCATTATGACATAGTCCTGGGAGTTTCCAGAGATTCGTGGACGGAGGCTGTGACAAGATCACACGTGACATTTATCTATAAGTCAAGAGCATAATCAATGAAGTACAAGGAACATTTGGAGTGTCTGTACGTCAAATGCTTAATTTAGGTCAGGGTTTAGAATACGAACCTCATTCAAGCATTTTCTGCATTCTGATTGTACAATATACAAATTAATTGTTTGTGGACACTGCTATTTACTAAAATACCTAATGTTCAAGAAATACATGTTCACATAACTTCTGTCGAGTATGTTGAATGAAAACCGCGCATATTTGAACATAGGTGCCAAGCCACATGACCTGAACTGTGACCACGTGACGCAGTCAGCTGAGGACCTGAGACCGAGTCTCGTCTGATGGGACGAACGAGTGGCGAGTGGCAGATGATGGGACCATGCAATGATAAATGCCAGGCACAAGGCACGAGAGACTCCAACTTAGCTGGGTATACGCAAAGTCAGGTAATCATCTTTTTAAACAATCGACGTCAAATAAATGGCCATTATTGGTATGCGTTACGAGCAGTCCAGGTATTCACAATTTGTTGAGGCATGCCATTGATGAATTGGTAGGGGAGCATTGCTCCGAAAATGGGTCCTTACTTTGAACTATCATTGTGTCACATTCAATACACGCGGCTTAATTATCGTCTCTAGCACGCACTCTACGGACTCAATAATACGCAAAATATCGTACTTCCTACCAAAGCAGATACTCTGCCCTTCATATTCAACCGAAGTCCAAAACCATTGAGTGCACCGTTTGTGAGCCTTGTCAGAAGCACACTACATCTGGTGAACATGTCCATTAAATCCATTAAACTGGGTGATTCCATTAAACTGGGTCCATTAAAGTGATTCCCGGAAGGCACATGGATTGCGGATGCCAACTCGTCAGTCAGTATGCCTCGATCTGGGCGGACAGTATTCCTCAGTCAGTATTCCTCGATCTGTACGGACAGTATGCCTCAGTCAGTATTCCTCGATCTGTACGGATAGTATGCCTCAGTCAGTGCCTCGATCTGTACGGACAGTATTCCTCAGTCAGTATTCCTCGATCTGGGCGGACAGTATTCCTCAGTCAGTATTCCTCGATCTGGGCGGACAGTATTCCTCAGTCAGTATTCCTCGATCTGGGCGGACAGTATTCCTCAGTCAGTATTCCTCGATCTGGGCGGACAGTATTCCTCAGTCAGTATGCCTCGATCTGGGCGGACAGTATTCCTCAGTCAGTATGCCTCGATCTGGACGGACAGCATGCCTCAGTCAGTATTCCTCGATCTGTACGGACGGTATGCCTCAGTCAGTGCCTCGATCTGTACGGACAGTATTCCTCAGTCTGTATTCCTCGATCTGTACGGACAGTATTCCTCAGTCAGTATGCCTCGATCTGGGCGGACAGTATGCCTCAGTCAGTATGCCTCGATCTGAGCGGACAGTGCCATGAGCCACTCCTGGGCGAGTGTGATCAATGCATTTCCGTATTCTTGTCTCGTAGGAAATGCAGTGGGAATTCGCACTAGCCAACCGCAGGGAAGTTCGGTTGATTTGCACCTCAAAGCAATCCACTTAAACTCGCCAGCCGCGCGCTGCCTAGCCAGGCCGACAAACAAAGCTTTATTTCGGAATATTTCCATCTGGTGATGTGCTGAATGTCAGAATCGTCGGCCAAATTGCATTCACATCGTGCACACTCACTTGTTTCGGACGATAAAGGCCAGTTGCGGTGCAGGCAGTTTCGGTTGGGCCACCCACTGTTTAATGTCGTGTGAGGAAGGCAGGACACACGCAAGGAGGTACCTACTTATGATCATTCCAAATGCTCGCAGAACATACCTTGCTGACCCTCAGTAAAACGAAGCACAGTCCACTCTCTAAAGAACGATGCGTTTTCATGTCAGCAGTAAACGAAAGCAATAAGGTGTACCTATTCCAGTACTATAACGAGTGTTTCCTGACAGATTAATTTTATATATTGTTTATAGTTTATTCAACATATTCTACCCGAAAAAATGCAATATCGGCGAAATACCAGGTCGGACTCTGGATATATCATGCTATCTTGCCTCTCATATTTCAGTAAAAATACATTGGCCCGACCCTTCTCCTGCAAAATAACAGTGTCGCTTTTCGGCCGTGTGGTTTTCGCGGTGTCATCGCAAGTTGATAGATGGCCCGCGGAGAACTCACTATTAAATCGTTTTCGCCGACTTGAAAACAATTGTCAATTCATTTCATGTCGTACGGCCTCAGAGTTTTATAATAAGACTGTAAAAGTTAATGGAGCGGCTATTTCCTCTTTCAAAAGCTTCTAAGCCGCAATTTCCCCGCACGACAGATCCCTCTTCAGGATTATATAACTGTGCCGAAATGTTCCGACAATGGTCGGCGATTCCTTGTCCACTTGTCCAGCTACGTTCAAACACAGCATCAGCATTCAGCGGACACGCTTACCAACAGACATATCAGCATCAGTCAACACACGCGCATCAGTCGGTCATCAGCATCAGTCAACACACGCGCATCAGTCGGTCATCAGCATCAGTCAACACACGCGCATCAGTCGGTCATCAGCATCAGTCAACACACGCGCATCAGTCGGCCATCAGCATCAGTAAACACACGCGCATCAGTCGGTCATCAGCATCAGTCAACACACGCGCATCAGTCAGTCATCAACATCAGTCAACACACGCGTATCAGTCGGTCATCAACATCAGTCAACACACGCGCATCAGTCGGTCATCAGCATCAGTGAACACACGCACATCAGTCGGTCATCAGCATCAGTCAACACACGCGCATCAGTCGGTCATCTGCATTCAGTCAACACACGCGCATCAGTCGGTCATCAGCATCAGTCAACACACGCGCATCAGTCGGTCATCTGCATTCAGTCAACACACGCGCATCAGTCGGTCATCAGCATCAGTCAACACACGTGCATCAGTCGGTCATCAGCATTCAGTCAACACACGCGCATCAGTCGGTCATCTGCATTCAGTCAACACACGCGCATCAGTCGGTCATCAGCATCAGTCAACACACGCGCATAAGTCGGTCATCAGCATCAGTCAACACACGCGCATCAGTCGGTCATCAGCATTCAGTCAACACACGCGCATCAGTCGGTCATCTGCATTCAGTCAACACACGCGCATCAGTCGGTCATCAGCATCAGTCAACACACGCGCATAAGTCGGTCATCAGCATCAGTCAACACACGCGCATCAGTCGGTCATCTGCATCAGTCAACACACGCGCATCAGTCGGTCATCAGCATCAGTCAACACACGCGCATCAGTCGGTCATCTGCATTCAGTCAACACACGCGCATCAGTCGGTCATCAGCATCAGTAAACACACGCACATCAGTCGGTCATCAGCATTCAGTCAACACACGCGCATCAGTCGGTCATCTGCATTCAGTCTTAATGATCTTCGGTCGGCCCATGTGATTTTCTGTTGTCTCATGGATCTAATCATCATGTGATATACATATGATGTACGCGGAAGGGTGCTAAGGATCTTCAAATATCTCAGTGCCTGCTAGTCTGTGTCTTCACGAAACCTGTCATCTCCAGATGTACCCAGTGAGTTGCCATCGCAACTATGGGAGGATGTCAGTTGGAAGTTCTGTGAGTCGCTTTCCCATCGGCGAGTCTGTAGGCATTCCCGAAGGGGTACTCAACCATTTCTCACCGGGAAATTCCGGCGGAGCCAACTTCGACGGACAGATGAGGTCAAGGCTGCAGGCGGTCGTCTACTGTCACCAGCTACAGGACGCCCGGGAGGTAAGGCTGTCCAGCGGCTGCAGGCGGTCGTCTACTGTCACCAGCTACAGGACGCTCGCGAGGTAAGGCTTCCCAGCGGCTGCAGGCCTGTCACCAGCTACAGGACGATCGCGAGGTAAGGCTGCCCAGCGGCTGCAGGCGGTCGTCTACTGTCACCAGCTACAGGACGCTCGCGAGGTAAGGCTGTCCAGCGGCTGCAGGCGGTCGTCTACTGTCACCAGCTACAGGACGCCCGGGAGGTAAGGCTGCCCAGCGGCTGCAGGCGGTCGTCTACTGTCACCAGCTACAGGACGCTCGCGAGGTAAGGCTGTCCAGCGGCTGCAGGCCTGTCACCAGCTACAGGACGCCCGGGAGGTAAGGCTGCCCAGCGGCTGCAGGCGGTCGTCTACTGTCACCAGCTACAGGACGCTCGCGAGGTAAGGCTGTCCAGCGGCTGCAGGCCTGTCACCAGCTACAGGACGCCCGGGAGGTAAGGCTGCCCAGCGGCTGCAGGCGGTCGTCTACTGTCACCAGCTACAGGACGCTCGCGAGGTAAGGCTGCCCAGCGGCTGCAGGCCTGTCACCAGCTACAGGACGATCGCGAGGTAAGGCTGCCCAGCGGCTGCACGTAAAACATTGTCTTTCATATCAACGCAAACCTTTGGCCAGCCTCAATACCGTCACCAAACTATCGGCGTAATCGAAATTGACATCGCAGCCATAACGCGTTACTTGATTCTTACGGCTCAACCTTGACAAGCATTGCTGAAGAATGATCCATCCTTCTCGGCAGCGGGAAACTCTGGAACCCGGATGCCATAGAAAAACGCCCGCCGTGTTTTGCCTTACCAACTTTTGAAAAGCGCGAGGCACCACCGTCAACAGTTGTGTCCCGCGGGTGCGTTTGATGCGTCTAGGTCCCTATGTTCCGTCTGCGTCCCGGATGTGTCCCTGTGTCCCGTCTGCGTCCCGGATGTGTCCCTGTGTCCCGTCTGCGTTCCTGTGTCCCTGTGTTCCGTCTGCGTCCCTGCTGTGTCCCTGTGTCCCTGTGTTCTGTCTGTGTCCCGGCTGTGTGCCTGTGTCCCGTCTGCGTCCCGGCTATGTCCCTGAGTTCCGTCTGCGTCCCGGCTGTGTGCCTGTGTCCCGTCTGCGTCCCGGCTGTGTATCTGTTTTCCGTCTGCGTCCCGGTAGTGTACCCGTGTTCCGTTTGCGTCCCGGCTGTGTGCCTATGTCCCTGTGTTCTGTCTGTGTCCCGGCTGTGTGCCTGTGCGCCTGTGTTCTGTCTGTGTCCCGGCTGTGTGCCTGTGTGCCTGTCTGTGTCCTGGCTGTGTGCCTGTGTGCCTGTGTTCTGTTTGTGTCCCGGCTGTGTGCCTGTGTGCCTGTGTGCCTGTGTCCCGTCTGCGTCCCGGCTGTGTGCCTGTGTCCCGTCGGCGTCCCGGCCGTGTGCCTGTGTTCCGTCTGCGTCCCGGCCGTGTGCCTGTGTTCCGTCTGCGTCCCGGCTGTGTCCCTGTGTCCCGTCTGCATCCCGGCTGTGTATCTGTGTTCCGTCTGCGTCCCGGCCGTGTGCCTGTGTTCCGTCTGCGTCCCGGCTGTGTCCCTGTGTCCCGTCTGCGTCCCGGCTGTGTATCTGTGTTCCGTCTGCGTCCCAGCCGTGTGCCTGTGTCCCGTCTGCGTCCCGGCTGTGTCCCCATTGCCTTGCATACATACGTCCTCGAAGTTTGTATTTGGTGACGTCTCGAGGCATCACGTACTCAAACAATGGGGGGGGGGGGGGGCTGCATTAAACTAGTCAGAAAATTCAAAATTTACATTTAGGTAATGGATTTCTTCGATGAAAATATTGTTGGTCGTTATATAAAGGGGCAATAATGCGGTCAGCTTAATGTGTGTCCTTTAGTTCGTGCTTGCGTGCATCTGCGTGCGTGCGTCTTCATGTGCGTGTGCGTAGCGTCTTCATGTGCGTGTGCGTAGCGTCTTCATGTGCATGTGCGTAGCGTCTTCATGTGCGTGTGCGTAGCGTATATGCATGTGGGAGTGAGGGGGGAGGGCTTGTTGTTGTGTGCGTGTTTCAAGAAGCGCTAGCAGTATTCGTTCATTTTGCATTAACCTGCTATACCATGCGGCTAGATCAAACATGCCTTGTGTTCTTAGCCAACCCTACTTTTATTTGCTATGCATACCGGCTCGCCAAGTAATTAAGTTCCTGTACTCGGGTCGGGCTGCTGTGTGTGCCTATAATTTAGTCGTGACATATTCTAAGATCGTGTGAAAGCCTCGGATTCCTGTATCAACCGTCATAAAACTGGCTAACAACATGCTAAATACTGAATGGTGTGAGCATGGCTGACCAAGTGACTATCGATCATTCGCGGACATCTGGGAAGTTTTCGGAAGATGTGCGGGGCAGCGCAGTGAGTACGCTTTTACAAGTGTTCTTGTAAGTCTGATAAGATTGTCTCATCGACTACCAACTGCTGGTAATTGTCGTAGCGACTCCTCAATATTACGATAATTGTATTCATTATGAGCGAGCGCGAAGCGCTCGCTCATCTTTACATGGTATATGGGAAAAATCTGAATATGAGCGGCCCGGCCCGTGGCGACGCTTTTGAGAAGCTCATATCTCTGCAACCACACGTCCGATTGACAAGCTGACTTCTTTGCTGAGCAGCCCCATCCAATCTACCCTGTTTGAGACCAGTGCCGACTCATGCGGATGACTACCACTGCGCGTGGCGCGTGCCGCGTGAGGGGTGTTGAAAAGTGTTTTCTCGCAAAAACTCGGCAACGGCTGAGCCGATTGTGTGCACATTTGGTGTGTGGTTAGGGACCCCTCAGTCGCCAATTTTCCACAAGTCAGGGGTGGGGTGCCTCTGCACGTGCGCACGTGCACACCCCTATTTTATATCTCAGGAACGGCTGAACCGATTGCGTTCTAATTTGGTGTGTGGTTAGGGACCTCTCAGCCGTTGCCTTTCCACAAGTCAGGGGTGGAGTGCTTCTGCACGTGCGCACGTGCTCACCCCTATTCTATATCTCAAGAATGGCTGAGCCGATTGTGTTCAAATTTGGTGTGTGGTTAGGGACCCCTCAGTCGCCAATTTTCCACAAGTCAGGTCAGGGGTGGGGTGCCTCTGCACGTGCGCATGTGCACATCCCTATTCTATATCTCAGGAACGGCTGAGCCGATTGTGTTCAAATTTTGTGTATGGTTAGGGACCCCTCCGCCGCCGCTTACCCACAAGTCATGGATGGCCTCTGCACGTGTGCACGTGCGCACCTGTTTTGTATCTCAGGAACTACTTGCCCGATCGGTTTGAAATTCACCATACATTTATTTCGCGCTCGCTCGTTCATCGCCAACTACGGCGCCTTACTGGTAGATATCTCACCAGTTGATGCAATATTCACATCAAAGATGGTTTGTGTTTCCCATTTAAAGACCGCGGGCTCGTAAATAGCTGTACCGGCGGCTGCCTCGCAGTGAACTGTGTCATACAATTTGTGTGTATTACTCATGAGGTCTAGTGACAACGTTGATTTGATTCACGTGTGTACAGTCGCTCGGCGTGTTGATTATTTTGCTTTCAGCATAGATGCATTTGTTGTTTACTTATATGTATTTGTTTTGGCAAACAATTCAATTATTTGATGTTTTTCATCATCATATGGAGTAAGTGATGAGAATAACCCAAAAGCAGATATATGGCAAAGCTTTCGGTATATTAATACCTTGATCACTGCACTGCGATGAAGAACGACAAAGACCCATCATCATATGCAAAGACAAAGACTCATCATCATATACCTAAAGATTGTGTTGCGTTCATGTTTCTTCCTTACAAGCTCTTTAACCGAACGTTTCAATCCGCATTACTGCTGCGCTAGCGTCATGGTACATGCGACATTTTTCTGTGTACAATGTTTTGCTGGATTTTATGCGTTTGTTTAGACAATATGTATTAAACTTGCAATACAACATTCGAAGATAAAAAACACACAAAAAACGTTGAATGACTAAACGTAACCAAACATCATCGTTCCCACTTGCGAGTCATCTTGAGTTAGTTTTGGTTTGACCTGTAAACGCGCTGGTATGATAACTATTCTCGTTTATTCTCCTTCATGACCACACATTTAGCTTCATTAGTCATTTAGCTATTATGAATGTTGTTCAGGGGGCGATATTTGCGTCAACTCAATGCATGTCCTAAACAATTGATTCAGAAACTATCAACACACACATCATTATAAGTAGCACTTGCCCGCGGTTTTACCAGCGTGGACTATTCCCGTGCCCCGGTTCATCGTACTTTGGTTGCGACTGCAGCCAGGGTCGACTTGTGGCGGGTATTGATTCGAGTCACAACTCTGCGGCCCCTGGGCAGCTTTATGAGATTATCTGGCTGTGCCTGGTGGCCCTCAGACCACCAATTGGCTCCGGGACCTGGCCAGTACCCCAATCCGCTTACAGTACATATCACCTGCCAAGACGGGCCCAAAATATGACCTCTCAAGGGATTCAGAGGCAAATTGTACGAACCAAATACGCCCAGAAATCACATCAAAGTTGAGAAAGCGAGCATTTCCCAAGACCTCGCACGGCGAGCGTGTTGCATAACATCTTATCCTAGCTTAATCAGTTTTCCTTAGCTTTTACGTTTTATATCACCACAAAGGACGGTAGACGGTTAGACGGTATAGCCGTTTCTTTTCAATGTCTGTCAGAAACTGTTGGTGCTAGTGTCCGGTAACTTTAATTTGCCGTGCTTTTTCCAATTACTGTTTGTGACGTACCATTACACGGGACACTGCTGTCGGGGAGGGGGGGGGGGGGCACCATTACACGGGACACTGCTGTCTGGAGAGCACCATTACACGGGACACTGCTGTCTGAGGAGCACCATTACACGGGACACTGCTGTCTGGGGAGCACCATTACACGGGACACTGTTGTATGGGGAGCACCATTACACGTGATACTGCTGTCTGGGGAGCACCATTACGCGGGACACTGCTGTCTGGGGAGCACCATTACACGGGACACTGCTGTCTGAGGAGCACCATTACACGGGACACTGCTGTCTGGGGAGCACCATTACACGGGACACTGTTGTATGGGGAGCACCATTACACGTGATACTGCTGTCTGGGGAGCACCATTACGCGGGACACTGCTGTCTGGGGAGCACCATTACACGGGACACTGCTGTCTGGGGAGCACCATTACACGTGATACTGCTGTCTGGGGAGCACCTTTACACGGGACACTGCTGTCTGGGGAGCACCATTACACGGGACACTGTTGTATGGGGAGCACCATTACACGTGATACTGCTGTCTGGGGAGCACCTTTACACGGGACACTGCTGTCTAAGGAGCACCATTACACGGGACACTGCTGTCTGGGACACCATTACACGGGACACTACTGTCGGGGGGGGGGGGGGGGCACCATTACACGGGACACTGCTGTCTGGGGAGCACCATTACACGGGACACTGCTGTATGGGGAGCACCATTACACGGGACACTGCTGCCTGGGGAGCACCATTACACGGGACACTGCTGTCGGGGGGGGGCACCATTACACGGGACACTGCTGTATGGGGAGCACCATTACACGGGACACTACTGTCGGGGGGGGGGGGGCACCATTACACGGGACACTGCTGTATGGGGAGCACCATTACACGGGACACTGCTGTATGGGGAGCACCATTACACGGGACACTGCTGTCTGGGGAGCACCATTACACGGGACACTGCTGTCTGGAGAGCACCATTACACTGGACACTGCTGTCTGGAGAGCACCATTACCCGGGACACTGCTGTCTGGAGAGCACCATTACACGGGACACTATTGTCTGGGGAGCACCATTACACGGGACACTGCTGTCTGGGGAGCACCATTACACGGGGCACTACTGTCGGAGGGGGGGGGGGCACCATTACACGGGACACTGCTGTCTGGGGGGGGGGGGGCACCATTACACGGGAAACTGCTGTCGGGGGAGGGGGGGGGGGGAGGGGGGGGGGGGGCGGCACCATTACACGGGACACTGCTGTCTGGGGGGGGGGGGGGGAGGGCACCATTACACGGGACACTGCTGTCTGGGGGGGGGGGGGGGGGGAGGGCACCATTACACGGGACACTGCTGTCTGGGGAGCACCATTACACGGGACACTGCTGTCTGGAGAGCACCATTACACGGGACACTACTGTCGGGGGGGGGGGCACCATTACACGGGACACTGCTGTCTGGGGAGCACCATTACACGGGGCACTACTGTCGGGGGGGGGGGGAACCATTACACGGGACACTGCTGTCTGGGGGAGGGGGGGGGGGCACCATTACACGGGACACTGCTGTCTGGGGAGCATCATTACACGGGACACTGCCGTCTAGGGAGCACCATTACACGGGACACTGCTGTCTGTGGGGGGGGGGGGGGAGGGCACCATTACACGGGACACTGCTGTCTGGGGGGGGGGCACCATTAAACGGGACACTGCTGTCGGGGGAGGGGGGGGGGGAGGGGCACCATGACACGGGACACTGCTGTCTGGGGGGGGGGGGGGGGGGGGAGGGCACCATTACACGGGACACTGCTGTCTGGGGGGGAGGGCACCATTACACGGGACACTGCTGTCTGGGGGGGGGAGGGGAGGGCACCATTACACGGGACACTGCTGTCTGGGGGGAGGGCACCATTACACGGGACACTGCTGTCTCGGGGGGGGGGGGCACCATTACACGGGACACTGCTGTCGGGGGAGGGGGGGGGGCACCATTTCACGTGACACTGCTGTCTGGGGGGGGGGGGGCACCATTACACGGGACACTGCTGTCTGGGGGGGGGGGGGAGGGCACCATTACACGGGACACTGCTGTCGGGGAGCACCATTACACGGGACACTGCTGTCGGGGAGCACCATTACACGGGACACTGCTGTCTGGAGAGCACCATTACACGGGACACTACTGTCGGGGGGGGGGGGGGCACCATTACACGGGACACTGCTGTCTGGGGAGCACCATTACACGGGGCACTACTGTCTGGGGAGCACCTTTACACGGGACACTGCTGTATGGGGAGCACCATTACACGGGACACTGCTGTCTGGAGACCACCATTACACGGGACACTGCTGTCGGGGGAGCACCATTACACGGGACACTGCTGTCTGGAGAGCACCATTACACGGGACACTGCTGTCTGGGGAGCACCTTTACACGGGACACTGCTGTATGGGGAGCACCATTACACGGGACACTGCTGTCTGGAGACCACCAACCATTACAGAGGACACTGCTGTCTGGAGAGCACCATTACACGGGGCACTACTGTCTGGGGAGCACCTTTACACGGTACACTGCTGTCTGGGGAGCACTTTTACACGGGGCACTGCTGTATGGGGAGCACCATTACACGACGGGACACTGCTGTGTGGGGAGCACCATTACACGGGACACTGCTGTCTGGAGAGCACCATTACACGGGACACTGCTGTCTGGGGAGCACCTTTACACGGTACACTGCTGTCTGGGGAGCACTTTTACACGGGGCACTGCTGTATGGGGAGCACCATTACACGACGGGACACTGCTGTGTGGGGAGCACCATTACACGGGACACTGCTGTCTGGAGAGCACCATTACACGGGACACTGCTGTCTGGGGAGCACCATTACACGGGGCACTGCTGTCTGGGGAGCATTATTACACGGGGCACTACTGTCGGGGGGGGGGGGGGGGCACCATTACACGGGACACTGCTGTCTGGGGAGCACCATTACACGGGACACTGTTGTCGGGGGGGGGGGGGGGTACCATTACACGGGACACTGCAGTCGGGGGAGCACCATTACACGGGACACTGCTGTCATCATCATCATCATCACGTTTATTAACATAAATAGGAAGTACACTGGGCTGCAGCCACCTATATGTAATTGTGCCCCCACCCCTGTCGGGGGGGGGGGGGGGGGGGCACCATTACACGGGACACTGCTGTCTGGGGAGCACCATTACACGGGACACTACTGTCTGGAGAGCACCATTACACGGAACACTGCTGTCTGGGGAGCACCATTACACGGGTCACTGCTGTCTGGGGAGCACCATTACACGGGACACTGCTGTCTGGGGAGCACCTTTACACGGGACACTGCTGTCGGGGGAGCACCAATACACGGGACACTGCTGTCTGGAGAGCACCATTACACGGGACACTGCTGTCGGGGAGCACCATTACACGGGACACTGCTGTCTGGAGAGCACCATTACACGGGACACTGCTGTCGGGGAGCACCATTACACGGGACACTGCTGTCTGGAGAGCACCATTACACGGGACACTGCTGTCTGGGGAGCACCATTACACGGGACACTGCTGTCTGAGGAGCACCATTACACGGGACACTGCTGTCTGAGGAGCACCATTACACGGGACACTGCTGTCGGGGGAGCACCATTACACGGGACACTGCTGTCTGGAGAGCACCATTACACGGGACACTGCTGTCTGGGGAACACCATTACACGGGACACTGCTGTCTGGGGAGCACCATTACACAGGACACTGCTGTCTGGGGAGCACCATTACGCGGGACACTGCTGTCGGGAGAGCACCATTACACGGGACACTGCTGTCCGGAGAGCACCATTACACGGGACACTGCTGTCTGGGGGTACCATTACACGTGACACTGCTGTCTGGAGAGCACCATTACACGGGACATTGCTGTCGGGGGGAGGGGGCACCATTACACGGGACACTGCTGTCGGGGGGGGGGGGGGGCACCATTACACGGGGCACTGCTGTCTGGGACACCATTACACGGGACACTGCTGTCGGGAGGGGGGATGCACCATTACACGGGACACTGCTGTCTGGGGAGCACTATTACACTGGGCACTGCTGTCTGGGACACCATTACACGGGACACTGCTGTCCGGGGGGGCACCATTACACGGGACACTGCTGTCTGGGGAGCGCCATTACACGGGGCACTGCTGTCTGGAGAGTACCATTACACAGGACACTGCTGTCTGGGGTGCACCATTACACGGGACACTGCTGTCTGGAGAGCACCATTACACGGGACACTGCTGTCTGGGGAGCACTATTACACGGGACACTGCTGTCTGGAGAGCACCATTACACGGGACACTGCTGTCTGGGATGCACCATTACACGGGACATTGCTGTCTGGGGAGCACCATTACACGGGACACTACTGTCTGGGGAGCACCATTACACGGGACACTGCTGTCGGGGGGGGGGGGGGGCACCATTACACGGGACACTGCTGTCTGGGGGAGCACCAATACACGGGACACTGCTGTCTGGGGAGCACCATTACACGGGACAATGCTGTCTGGGGAGCACCATTACACGGGACACTGCTGTCTGAGGAGCACCATTACACGGGACACTGCTGTCTGGGGAGCACCATTACACGGGACACTGTTGTCTGGGGAGCACCATTACACGGGACACTGCTGTCTGGGGAGCACCATTACACGGGACACTGCTGTCTGGGGAGCACCATTACACGGGACACTGCTGTCTGGGGAGCACCATTACACGGGACACTGCTGTCGGGGGAGCACCTTTACACGGGACACTGCTGTCGGGGGAGCACCATTACACGGGACACTGCTGTCTGGGGAGCACTATTACACGGGACACTGCTGTCTGGGGAGCACCATTACACGGGACACTGTTGTCTGGGGAGCACCATTACACGGGACACTGTTGTATGGAGAGCACCATTACACGGGACACTGCTGTATGGGGAGCACCATTACACGGGACACTGCTGTCTGGGGAGCACCATTACACGGGACACTGCTGTCTGGAGAGCACCATTACACGGGACACTGCTGTCGGGGGAGCACCATTACACGGGACACTGCTGTCTGGAGAGCACCATTACACGTGACACTGCTGTCTGGGGAGCACCATTACACGGGACACTGCTGTCTGAGGAGCACCATTACACGGGACACTGCTGTCTGGGGAGCACCATTACACGGGACACTGTTGTCTGGGGAGCACCATTACACGGGACACTGCTGTCTGGGGAGCACCATTACACGGGACACTGCTGTCTGGGGAGCACCATTACACGGGACACTGTTGTATGGGGAGCACCATTACACGGGACACTGCTGTCTGGGGAGCACCTTTACACGGGACACTGCTGTCGGGGGAGCACCATTACACGGGACACTGCTGTCTGGGGAGCACTATTACACGGGACACTGCTGTCTGGGGAGCACCATTACACGGGACACTGCCGTCGGGAGAGCACCATTACACGGGACACTGCTGTATGGGGAGCAACATTACACGGGACACTGCTGTCTGGGGAGCACCATTACACGGGACACTGCTGTCTGGAGAGCACCATTACACGGGACACTGCTGTCGGGGGAGCACCATTACACGGGACACTGCTGTCTGGAGAGCACCATTACACGGGACACTGCTGTCTGGGGAGCACCATTACACGGGGCACTGCTGTCTGAGGAGCACCATTACACGGGACACTGCTGTCGGGGAGCACCATTACACGGGACACTGCTGTCTGAGGAGCACCATTACACGGGACACTGCTGTCTGAGGAGCACCATTACACGGGACACTGCTGTCGGGGGAGCACCATTACACGGGACACTGCTGTCTGGAGAGCACCATTACACGGGACACTGCTGTCTGGAGAGCACCATTACACGGGACACTGCTGTCTGGGGAGCACCATTACACGGGACACTGCTGTCTGGGGAGTACCATTACACGGGACACTGCTGTCTGGGGAGCACCATTACACAGGACACTGCTGTCTGGGGAGCACCATTACGCGGGACACTGCTGTCGGGAGAGCACCATTACACGGGACACTGCTGTATGGAGAGCACCATTACACGGGACACTGCTGTCTGGGGGTACCATTACACGGGACATTGCTGTCGGGGGGGGGGGGGGCACCATTTACACGGGACACTGCTGTCTGGGGGTGCACCATTACACGGGACACTGCCGTCTGGGGAGCACCATTACACGGAACACTGCTGTCGGGGGGGAGGCACCATTACACGGGGCACTGCTGTCTGGGGTGCACCATTACACGGGACACTGCTGTCTGGGGAGCACTATTACACGGGACACTGCTGTCTGGGGAGCACCATTACACGGGACACTGCTGTCGGGGGGCACCATTACACCGGGCACTGCTGACGGGGGGGCACCATTACACGGGACACTGCTGTCTGGGGAGCACCATTACACGGGACACTGCTGGCGGGAGAGCACCATTACACGGGACACTGCTGTATGGGGAGCACCATTACACGGGACACTGCTGTCTGGGGAGCACCATTACACGGGACACTGCTGTCTGGGGAGCACCATTACACGGGACACTGCTGTCTGGGGATACCATTACACGTGACACTGCTGTCTGGGGTGCACCATTACACGGGACACTGCTGTCGGGGGGGGGGGGGCACCATTACACGGGACACTGCTGTCTGGGGGGGGGGGGCATTATACGGGACACTGCTGTCTGGGGAGCACCATTACACCGGGACACTGCTGTCTGGAGAGCACCATTACACGGGACACTGCTGTCTGGGGAGCACCATTACACGGGACACTACTGTCTGGGAGCACCATTACACGGGACACTACTGTCTGGGGAGCACCATTACACGGGACACTGCTGTCTGGGGAGCACCATTGCACGGGACACTATTGTCTGGGGAGCACCGCTCCGACTGGGAGACAGTTACCTGGCCCACAGAGTGACACATTTCCGTCTCCACTGGGGGGTGGGGGGGGGGGGGGGGGGGGTAGGCGGCTTAACAGGGGGGCTGCAGCCAGTTAACGTGGTAGCAGATAACGATGCTGCTGCAGTGCACAAGACGACAGAGTCCTTGACTCAAGGGAATGGGTCAGACAGATTTGCTGGGAGATACTATACAGGGTCTATAACAGGTTGTATAACATCAAGTTATTGATATCCGTTGTTTAATGCATGTTTCTTATCAAAAAGTTTTGAAATTCTTGTGAAAAGCAAGTTTGAATTAAACTAACTCATTGTAATTTGTTTAGACGATTTTGTTAAGATGGTAGAGCGAAAAACGACTTCGATCAACAGTTTGGTGAAGTATACACAATACACATATTTGTTTTCCACTGATGTTTTGTGCATCGCTGTACAGCGTGTTCAGTGTATGCAGCATTCCATAAACAGCGTCCGCAAAACACGTCTGAAAAAGCACACCATACCAAGACCACTTTGTGACACAGCTCGTATATGTTCTCCATCAACAGAGAATC